>JAZBGX010001635.1:0-17202 GCA_037414775.1 Zonitis immaculata
GCAGTTTATTACGCAAAGTGTCATAGTCGGTTATACTCCGAGCCCGATATTCAAGCTGATTGTGAGACGTCCGTTAGCAAAGCGTACCAACGGCTGAATGCAGCGTTGATGTTTTCAGCCGCCTGTAAAGCGCTTTTGTGTTATACTACTGCTTTAGTGCGGAACCGTGCGCGTTTATATTTTTTATATTTTTCAGTAGTGTTTCATTATTTGATATTTAATAATTCTCAAATCTATACATATATAGAAAACATTAATAGCAAATGACGATTTTTCTCCAAAAAATTATTTATTTTTCTCTTACAAAATAAACATATAAAGCAATTTATCGTACAAAAAACTTGTGTGTTTTACAAGACAAACTCATTTATAAAGCAATTTTCGCAAGTTATTTTCCTAGTCGATGATTATTAGAAAAAATCGTTAATTATATATACAATTTCCAAAGCAATTACAATATAAATCAAGGCAAACAAAGTAATTCTAATAAATCTATTCTATATTTTACGACTATAAATTTTATATTTGATATTTAAAGCACTAATTTATGATTTTCTGGCGTATGAAAGAAAAAAAATCCAAATTTGCTGATTTTATAAATGGAATAAACGTTTCATTCAAGGTCCTCTCATAATTTTCCTACACAATGATTTAATAATTGAATTAAAAAAATATATACAACCAACAAAGAAATAACTGTTATACTTACTAATAAAATTAAATTCAGCAATTTTCGAATAAGAATAATTATATAAAGATATAATTAGAAGAAAAACATATATCGGTCACTAAAATGCCCGACAAGATTTTCCTTTTAAGTAAAAAAAAAAGAAAACAACACAAAATAACATCTTCTCAATTAGATTTAGCAAGTTCTTGTTAACTATGGAATTTCGTTATATAAAGTTCCACATACATAAATAAAGTAACAACAAATTTATGATAATTGCGATAACAATAGCAACGGTCAAGTTCTATTTTATTTAATTATTTATATATTTTATTTTATTTATTATTATTATTATTGTTATTATCAATTGAGGCGTCGCGAATTTCAAAATTTTTCCATTTATAATCAAAAAAAAATTTTAATAAAGAAAAATTGTAATCTACCATAACTAGTTTCATGAAAAAAATACTGAAAAAAAAATTTTGCACGTCAAGTATAATAAATAAAAAATCAGCCTTATCAATATTTATCGATATTTGTCGGAGGTGAATTCGCCATCAGACTTGAAAAAAAAAATAATAATAAAATAAAACAAAAAAAATTACCATATTTTTTCCATCATGGATCTTGATTTAATTTTTCTTTCAAGCGAGAGAACACAATACTGAAATTTTTCAGGTAGGTTATGGATGTTGGTGTATATTTTTGTTTTCAAATATTGATATGATACATTATTCTAATAATAGGTAGATACTGATAACAGATTTTTTTTTGTTAATTGTACTTTTTATCGATAATAGTAATAAAAAATTCCCTCGAGTTTTTTTTTGTTTTTGTTGTGTCGATTGGATGCACTGATAAATAATGAAAGGTATTACAAATTTTAATATAACAAAATCAAAAATTCAAATAATGGACCGGATATGTGCAAGTTTGCATATGAGCGCATTTTACAATTTGAATTGTAAGTTTTACCAAAAAAAAAAAAACATATATGCAAATATTTACCTGAAATGATTAAAAAAATAAATAAATGGAATTATTATTAGAGAAGATTTAATCGAAAAAAATTGCACTTAAATAAATATAAAAGATAAGAATAATAGAGATCTCGCAATTATTTTTTTTTTATATATTATTATTATTATTTGTTCTACAATTAATTTTGGTGATACCGATTGCACTTTATTATCAAAATCGTAGAAAAACAATTTTCCAAAATGATTAAGATCTTGTTGTTGTCAAGAAAAGTTCGATTACCGATAATGGAAAAAAATTGCAAAATTGCATTTGAAAATAAACAAAAATTATAATGGTATTCGAACAATTAGGTTATTTGTCGGCCTAATCTATTTTTATATTTGATAATAAAATGTAAGTTGTGTTTTTTTTTTATCAAAAGAAATTACAAAGAACGAAATTTCAACATTTTTCAATATGATAAAAGTATAAAAATTGCACCAAAGAGAAATATTTCTCACAAAATTAGGCATTAAATTACATTTGATAAAATTTCGAGATTATATCAAACAAAACAAACAAAAAAAAATTGCGCTTCATTTATTTCCTTTATCTATTCAATAAATAAATATTTTAAAAAATAATGCAATCAACTCTAAATTTAAAACTTTTCTTGAACTCCAACCCAAACCAAACTATATAATAATAAAACCTCATCAAATTGGGGTGTATTAAATAACTATATATAGATTCACTTCCGCACTCTTAACGTTAACGTTAGTGATAAGAGATTACTATATTTGTGCTCTCGTTATAGTCGCTCATAACAAAAAACTGGTCCTTTATCGAATTTGAATATGTAACAAAATATTCCAATTGCAAACCTAATAAAAACGAGACTATATAAATTTTAATTGGAATATAAGATGATGCCTCATACCTATATCGGCGGTTCATCCACTTATTTCTGTTATAAGCTGAAGGCCCAGGGCTACCCTATAACTGCAGGCCTAAATGCGTTATAGTCGTCCTGATGCACAAGCTTTTTGTATGCGTCAATTTTTATTTTTTATTATTGTAAACTTAACTGCATCTAAAGAGGGGCGCATTATTTTTAGTAGCCCATACGGGCGCCGAATATTTTAGGACGGCCCTGTACCGGCCTATACTCGCATGTTTTATTTTAGAGTTGTCTCATATATTATGTTCTCGAATCAAACTGATTGATTTGAAAGAAAAATCATTAGTGCGAGGATTCTATCTTGAAAAATATCTTTTGCGAACTGCATCCCAATAATTATAAGTTAGTTGAATAAAGGAGAAAAGTTGGAGGATGTAAAGTTAATCGCAAAATTTAATAGCGCGGACCTCCAAGGAATCCGCAGACTAGTTCAAGAAAATTATGTACCTAATTATTGTTTTTCCATTTTCATTTCTTAAATTGCAAATAAATTTGTGGATGGATATCAAATAGAAAACACAGGTTTTTCATATACCTATACTAGATTCTTTTCACGTTATAAACGTAACAAGCTCATTGAAAGAAGTTGCTAATTTTCTTATACGCAACTATTATAGAGATTACTGTAATTAATTGATCGTATTTCAGGGAATATTTGCAGGTCATGATAATAATAGAAATAACAAAATCGTCACAGGAGAATTTTTTTTTTTGGTGAAATCTTGTTATCTATTTCAATTGTTTTATATAAGAAATTATGTAAATGGAAATAAATATCTTACCTGGTTTGACACAATTTCAGCCGGAATAACAATTTTTTTTATGTAAACGATTAAAAAAAATTTAGTAGAAAATAAGAATATTTTAAAATGACTAATTAAAGTTAGATAAATACTAACCAAAATAAGCATCTTCATCATGCACATATTTCATAATTTTATTAAAAAAAAAAAATTTAAATTCTAAGATAAAACAAAAAAAAATCGCATATAGAAGCACAATTGTTTAAATAATCCTAAACTGTATTAAAAAACAAAAAACAAAAAAAAACTAATCACAACCTACAGTCACTAAATCAACACTGATTATTTTTGAGATGACACTTCGATTTTGCCATCTCTAATTGATAATAATAATAATAATAATAATAATACATAATTATGGTATTAATTGAGATAGTGGGGTTTAAAATTAAAAAAAATAGAAGAGAGTTGATGAAAAATAGAGAAACAAAACAAAACAAATAGCACCTACTTCATGGATTAGCCCTTATGGCTATGGAATTAGGGCTAAGGGCCCCCTTCGGTCTTCGTCGACACGACTATATGTGCACTCAACCGACTAGAGTCGGGTAGGTCAGTTACTGCATATGCGCGAAATAAAATAATATTATATATAGGACTATTGTCATTGATGAGCGGCACATAAAAAAATAATAATAATAATAATAAATAACAATTTAATTTTTTTTCAATTAAAAAAAACAACAACAAGGTAGGTATAATTGTAATTAAATAAATTAAAAAAATTGTACATGAGTTGAAGGATAATTGTTGGTTTTTCTTCAATTTTCATTTTTAAAATAGTGAAAGGGGCAATTTATAATCGCACTGAAATTATTGGTAATAGATTTATAATTATTTAGAGTTAGCTAGATAAACTCTACCGAAATTGTAATTTTATTAAAAAAATAGTAAAAATAATTTGTAAAATACGAAAAGTACAGGAATTAGCTCATCTTTATTGTTCTATCACCTGAACGGTAATTGATATCGTTACTATTAACCCATAGATGTCGCTAAGATATATTTTTTTCTATAATAGTATTGTTCTGAAATTCAACTTCCGGTCGATAACAATGATTAGGTATATAAAATAATAATTTTTATGTTGTTTTTTTTTTTTTCGTTTAGATATCCGTGGAAAACTGGTGACATTCTTGTATTGACGCTTTTGAAAGGGTAAAAGTTGCACACGTTTTCATCTTAATTTATTTTTCGATTTACCTAAAACAGTCAAGTCTTGACTTGATTATTAGATTTTAAAAACAATAGGTGAATATAGCTAAAAGGTCACTCGTAACAAAACATAATGTATATGTACAGGAAAAAAAAAGATATACGAGAGATATTATTGTTGGGTAATAATTTAATGTGATTACTTTATAAATGTAGATAGATGGAGATGATGATGGTTTTTTTGTTTTTGTTTAACTTATTGCTCAATCAAGCTTAAATTATTGGGAATTAATTTCAAATTTTTAGGCAAGTCCAAAAGAAGGTCATTGCGATTTGTTTTTTCTATTTATAGAATTATTATTAAGTAAGAACAATCATTATTATTGAATTCTTTTATTTGTTTTTTTTTTCATTATTTAGAAAAATTGGACCAATTTGAGAAAATTCTCGATTTGTAATAATCTCTGATAAGATTAGTCGAACAAATAAGATTAACAAACTTTTTTTTTCTCGTAAAAGAAAATATAAGATATACCTATGTATTTGTATAAATTTATTTTATGGGTTTGAATTGGTCAGTTTGATCAACACTTAAAAAAAAAAAAGATTTAAATTGAGCGCCAAAATAAATTCTAATTCTAACCAATAAAAATCGTCTATTTTTTCTTCTTAAATTAATAAAAAGAAAGTATCGATTTTTTTGTATTATAGTAGGTATATTCGGAATTGAAATTACATAGGCTGGACAACCTGTTGCTTGATGCTCTCCCCACATTACCGGCCACCAAAATGGACAAGGGTGAAAGAAACTTGTTAAGACACCATTTGTATTGTGTTGATCATGCCCAAAATTTCTGATACAAAATCATTAGATTCAAAATATTTTTCTTCGACTTAGAGGTTTTATCCTTAATACTTTGAACAAAAAAAGAAAGGAATTGTCACAGTTCTTCCTGATACTCACTTCTCGAATTTTCCGGTATTTCCTTGATATTTTCCCGATTGCATTATATTCCCGCAGTAGAAAATGCATTTACAAGACGTATGCGCGTTCAAAATCGATAGCCCACAAATAGTCCACATAGTGAATAAATTTGACCACAGTGCACTCAATCACTTTGAGAAATTAAATAGTATATCTCTATAATTCGTTTAATGGCTATAGTACGTTTTATGTCAAATGATCCATATGTTGCTTACATCGGCTGAATTTGTGACGCTTGCCTACTAATCATCAAGTCGCTGATATAACTTTTTTAATTTCTAATAAAATAGATGAGCCACTTTGGAGCTTCAAATTAGCTTATAGAATTCAATCATGACTAAATGCAGCCACAAGAGATACGCTTTCTTCCGCTTTTTTAGTTCTATCAAATTGGATAATTTGATGTTCTTAGTCTGCGTCAGTGTCGTCGCACGGAAGAAGTTTAAATTAGATTTTGGTACGAATAAATATCGATTGTCGAAATAAGTGTTGAGGATGCAAAATTCAAATCTTGCCCTGGACGCTCGTGACCTTGGCTACGATACTTGTATGTGTGTACCTTTATGGACGCGTTTGGTCGACTAATAGCTGTTATTAGTGGAATTCCCGGTTTTGTGGTTACCCTGTATATTTTATTTACTACAAAACTTTTATATTGGTATGGAAATTTTTGTGCTAATTTTTAGAATCTTTTTTTTATATCCTCAGTTTCAATTTTCATATGTTTGAAGCTTTTTCACTTGAAAAATTCATGTATAACGTTGTTGTAACCATGGTAACGGGAATAAATGTAGTTTGAAACCAAAATCAAGGATATAACTATTTTTAGAATTACAGAAAAAAAATTGTTCCGCTCTGTAATAATAATAATAGAATAATAATGAAATGAATAATGACTAAATGATTTTTATTTACCCTCTCCCATATTTATCTCTATACACCAACTTTTGAAACCTATTATTATTTTACAAAGATAATTATCAATAAATCAGATATTTTATTATTATTTATATTATAATCATCATCATATTATATGTTATGCAACAAATAAATTATAATCATTACAATTATTTCTCCCTTTAAAAAAAAAAATCATACGTTGGTTTTATAAATTGGAGGAAAAAAAATTACATCATCTCAAAAAAAATTCTTTAATTTATTGGACTTTCTTTGTTCAATTTTTAGTCACAATTTATAAATATTACCAAATATTCTCGAATAGCAGAACAGCTGCATTTTTAACCGGATCTTCAAAATTATAACATCGGCCCCAACCAAAAACTGATTAATAATAATTGTAATAATTATAATAATAATAATAATGATGATGATCAAAGTTCATGGATGTGTTATACTATAGAAAAACCACCAAGCAGACATTTTGTTTTGATTTTAGAATAATTCAGTGAAATATAATTCAACATCTAATCCAATTTAGAATGACGTAAAACGTATAATTGTCGGAATTTAAAAAAATAATAATAATAATAAAAATAATAACAATAAAAAATATCTAAATTATTTAAATATGGCGTCATCCCCACCATTTTAAGTCGTCTTTTTATCATTTTTATTGATAGTTTCCATTTTGTTATTAAAAATTAAAAAAAATAAAAATTGTTAAAAATTTAGGTGGTTTCTTGTCGAACTCGAACAACAAAGATAGAAAAAAAACAAACAAAAATAAACTATTATAGTCATCTATACATTATAAACCTGTTTTTTAACAATTATAGATCCATGAATTAGAAAGAAATATTCGATAATATTGTTAGAAGATAGATGAAGATAGAAGAACCAGCAGGAATGATTTAGAATATATTATAGAGAGAGAGGGGGTACCGAAATAAATTTAGGCGAGCGAATAGAGATAGAAATAGAGATATAGAGGCACCATCTGTTAATAATAATAATACTATTATTATTATTATTATTATAATGGTTGATAATGGTAGTGGTACCACCACCATTATACTATTTAGAAGTTTTTTCCAGTTGGGTCTTCTAATAATAATGACTTTCATTTTTTTTTTTTTTTTTAATATATAATTCAATTTAAACGATTCTTATTGGTCGAAAAATATTTTATTAAATTGTCCGTTTTAGAAGACCTTGAATTAGAAACGAACAAATGAAAAAGAACTGTGGCCGGTTTTAAAATAAAGTGAACGTGAAAACAAAATGACGTCCTTATTATTATATATTTTTTTTAAATTTAAAATTAATGATTTTTTTTAGATTTATTTGTAATTATTTTAGAATCAATTAATTTAATAATTAGTATGCCCCACTATATAATTTTTTTCTTTTATATAACAAAAGTTAAAAACAAAAATTAAGAAACACCGAAGGTTGATTAATTTCATGAATCAGGAATAATTGCCAAGTCATCTAATTTAATTAATTCTATGATATAAGGGTTGCTTTTTTTTTATTATTTTTGGAGTGTGCCTCTCTTTAGAACTAGTGTACGGTGAAATTTGCGCATTAATGCGCATGTTTCTAATAATTGGTCAAACTTTATTATTATTCAAATTACATTACAGTTTATTTTAATACTATATAGATATGAAATAAGAAAAGGATAGTTATATTATATAGTAATGTACACTTTATAGGTAAATTTGTGCATATCAGTGAGAGGATATACCTGTACACCCTCCTACCCCTCGTCTATCTATTTTATATACCCACAAATATAGCTCACGGTTACACTGACATTTACATGTTAATACAACCATTATTTACACACGACCATCTATATATAAACCCACACCACTATATACCTATATACAAATACACGTGTATATGTATTGTACATATACATATACATATATAAATATGGAAAGGGTTAATGAACAATTATTTGTTAATTAACAATTATGATTTGGATTATGTATTATCAAATATGGTTGATACATATATAAATATAAATGAAGACTTCCTCTTTTTCCATACATGGTCAAGATTAATTAACAGTTAAATTTGATAATTAACTATATCTAATAGTTATATAAAGCAGTTTTACCAACAACAACAATTAAACAAATATCTTCCATGTGTATAATAATTAAAATAGTCATAAATAAACAATAAACTTATATCAACTTTGATTGTTTATAACAAATATATGTTTAGTATTATTTACTATTATCATCGGTAAATTATAAGCGAATTGTTTAATCAATTATTATCACTTTCAATGAAATTTTTCTAATTTTTGCTCAATAAATTTTTATTTATAACACCGTATATTATCGGTTGTTGTTATTTAAAAAAAAAAAAATTCTAATGGCCCAATAATAAACGTTTTGAGCTCCCTATTACTTATCACGAAAAAGATAAAATATAGCGAGACATTTTTGAAATATAAGTACAATTTTTTCCAAATAATTAAATCATTATTAGATAAAACT
Organism: Zonitis immaculata; assembly: GCA_037414775.1. Lineage (NCBI taxonomy): Eukaryota > Metazoa > Arthropoda > Insecta > Coleoptera > Meloidae > Zonitis > Zonitis immaculata. The sequence continues at coordinate 8,951 of JAZBGX010001635.1, forward strand.
TTCTTTTTTTTTCCTAAATTCTAAATAATAAATTCGAAATATGTTCAAAACTAGGCCAATTTTCTTGTAATCGAAAATCATCCATATACTTAAGTATACTTAATTTGGAAAAAAAAATAAACATCTGTTAAATTACTACTTATCTATACATATTTTTTGTTAATTTAAAATCATGCCAGCCATCTTGATTTCCTATAATTATTTGAATTATCAAATTATTATTTTTGAATCCAAATTCTAATTAAAAATTCGCTAATTAGAAATAATAATAACGATAAGAATTAGTATTCGTCACATTCTATCTCTTTCTATTAATTTAGAAACTAAACTATTTGGCCAATAGTAAGCCTACTTTTAAGAACGAGAGAGATAGACTATATATAAAGCGACATATTTTTAATAATATCAACAAGAGATATATTTCTAAATAGTTTTTTTTTCCAACAGATAAAATATTCTCTCTCTCTCTCTTTTTTTTGTTGTATACTCTAATTAAATATAAATTATATAGTTGATATGTTTATTTAAAACAAAATTCAAAATAATTGAAATTTTTTTATTGATAATTGACTGAATTATTCAAATGTTTTTCTATCTATAAAGTTTATCTGTTTCTTTTTAAAAATGAAAAAGAAGATTTATCAAACCAATCAAATTAAACATAACAGTTATTTGAGGAGTATTTCGATAATTTTTTTTTCTTAGTGTAATTAGTGATAATATAGCCCTACTCTTTCTATTTCTGTTCATGATTTTACAAAAAAATCCAACAATATGGTGAGGGCATTTTTGCGCCCTAGAGCCGGTTCTGATCGCTTGCGAAATAATTAAAAATTGACAAAATTATTGTCGAATTTCTCTTTATCATAACTAATTTTATGCAAATTATGCAACAAATGCAATTGCATTAATTATATAAAAATTACAAATGCAACTTTCGCGTTAAATTTAGACAAAATTCTTCATCAAATTATTTTTCTATACCTTTATTATTATACAGAAATCATCTATCTATCTATATTGATGATGATGATAATCATCGAATTAAATATTCGAATTGTCTGTTGTGTTTTTTTTTGGGCTGTTTGTGGTAACCAAAATTGGAATTAAATACAAACGATTCCAATTAAAATCAATTATTTTGTCCTCTATATTGGAATTGCGGTGCATAATTTTTATATAGGAGAAAATTTTATACCAAAAAAAAAATGTAGGTGGTAATAGATGTTATAAAAATAGACGCGGATTTCTAAATTGGGCGCTTATTTATCCGCCATACACGATATTTATACATAGTTTTATTTATTTATTCAATTGGGCCCGTTACAATATTAACGTGTTTTATCCAATAAAATTGCATTAAACGAAATTGACCACTTAACAAAAAACTAATGACTTTTTTTTCTATTGCAATTATTCAAAAAATAATAATAATTTATTATAGATTTTGATTTTTAATTTGAATTGAATGCTAATCATCCATCAGAGACCTTGACAATTCAATTAATGTTAATTTAATGAATTTCATTATATAATTGATAAATTTCTATATAAAATAATTCGATGATGGTGGGTTATTTTTCTAGTTGTTTTTCAGTTTTAAAAATGGCGAAATTTTCATCATAGTTAACGATGTATAGTAATATGGATAGTATATAGAGACGAGAAGAAAACGATGTTATATAAAAGAAAAAAAACACGATATTTCGGCGCCGACATGGAAAAATGTGACTACGACGCACATAGAAAAAAGTGCATCTTAAAAATCATTAAATGCAATATGCGGGGGAAGGTACCCGGAACTCTCTCTCTCCCATCATTAGTATTCCATATAAAATAAGATAATTTCCGATTTTGTTTTTTTTTTATCGAAAATTTATCCATATAGTTAGTGTAAAGAAAATTCGAAAATCTCTAGGGAAAATTCGTTTTATTCTAGTGTGTAAAATTTTTCAATGATAATAACAAAACAACAAACAGTCAACAGGTTATACCGGATGAATTTAAATCTATTTTCTATATATATAGCGATAAATTATTATTTTCAATTGAAATAAATGAATTATGGTATTTGATTATTGATTGTAATTAAACTCACCAACTATATGTACCATGTTTCTTGTCCATCTTTGTAATTCTCGTCTAATATTTCTTCTCTGTTGAACGCATCGCGCATAGGAGCACTCCGCCATTTTTTCCACCAAGCAGCGGCAAGTTTGCTACACTGATTCGTTTAAAAGATTTTCTATTACCCATTGCTTCAAATCATTCATTACACCAAAATTTTATTAGATAAAGAAAGATTCAACAAAACAAAAACAAAAAAACTAGTGAACTAGTCGATGACGGTGATTGTTCATATGGTCCGGCCTTTTTTTTCCCCCAAAATTAATCCAATCGATAACAAATGAAACAAGAAAATTTATAATTTCGTGTTTTCAAATTATTAAACAAAATAACAACAACAATAATAACAATAAAAATAACACAAACATGGCCACGTAACGTTTGAAAGAATTCCAAAAGTGTCCTCCATCGACGCACAATTCAATTTTCAATCAAAAGTAGATACGACGTCGACGATGATGATGATGACGACGACGACGACGTCGACGACACAGAGGGATAGAAACGGGGACGACGACGGCGGCGACAATGATTTTTCATCAACAACAATAACAACACAGGAGAAACAGGCGAAACAAATCCAAAAAAAAGTCACAATACTTCGTTAATTTTCTGATATAAATCAAATTTTTTAAAAAAAAACACTTGATGATTTTTAAATTAATTTAATTGATTAATTAGATGCACTTTTTTTTGGGGGAAAATTGTTGAACATCCAAATTGAGTCCGGCTGTTATGATTCCACCACCATCACCATATTTCATCACATTTCGTTTTGACTATAAGAAAAATCAATTTTTCTAAAAAATTTTCTTGTCGTGAGAAAAAAGTCGCGCTTAATAATAATAACAATAATAATAATGACTTTCCGAAAATCGCAACGTTTCTTCCAGTCTTGCAATAATTCAAAAAAAAAAAAACAAAACGTTTTTACATTTTGCTACCTAATTGGTGCGATTTTGTTCATTTGTTTATTTTTTTTTGGCCAAAAAAAAATTGCAATTATTTTTTTTGGGTTATTTTTGCAGTATTAATGTGTTGCATGAATGGTGGTCTGTATCACAACTGTAGTAACGTCATATTGTGACGCAACAAGTGCGACGCCACTCGGCGCTTGTATGCACTTGCATTTTCCCTTCCTCTTGCTCCCCACCCTTAAACTTTATAACAACCAAAAAAGCGACTAGATTTCAAATATTGCATCCCTATCTAATCATCTTCGTCTAACATTAACAAATCTATCCTACTTTGATATCAATCTGTCTTTGTTTGTTATTAAATCAAGTCGCGATAGATAGAAAGAGAGGGTGTTATTACACAATTTTTTTTACTTGTTATTTTTAATATTAACGAATATATTCTCGCTCTTGATGTCGTCTATTTGTTATTCTTTTCTATCGTATTAATTTCGTTGGTTGAAAAATATTGGACTGTCTTTGTTTTTCTAAATAGTCTTTGTCTTATGATGACCTGCGGCCTGTTTTCCAACAACGACCATGGAACGTACTATAGTGGCGTCTTTTTCTCGCCTGCATTTTCGACTGTTGTCCCACTTTATTTTTTCCTAACAACAATTTTCCGAAAATTATTATTGCAACTATGCAATGACCCAGTAGAATCTTCCCAGCCTACTAGTTTTACACTAGCTAATTACTAATCTTAATCAATGCATTCAACCGTTATTATTATTATTATTCTTCGATTTTTTAAAATTGTATAATTAATTATAATTATATTATAATAATATTTTTCTATTGTTTTGAGATTTTCCAAATTGCCCCCCTCTTCGACAATTTATTGATAATTCATATTTCAAGGATTACTACGATAATCAAGTTTTATTAGAATTTATAATTGATATCATGATAGGGTTTTGCGTTGTTTGTTTTTCCGATTTTTCGTCGATCGAAATATTCTACAATATAGCGACGACAATCAATCATAATTTGAATCAATATAGATGTTGGCGTTGTGCTGCCAAAGATGAATTTGAAAAAAAAAATTATCGATAATTTCGTTCAATTTTCCTAAATAATATATTTTCCAATATATGGTTTTAGTACGTCAAAAGTACGGTTGTTGTAACAATGGTTGGAAAACTATATATTATATATGGCTTCCTTAACTTTAATTCAAGGATTTCAATTTTTCACAATTTCTGATATATACAGGGAAATTGGATTATTTTTTGTTGTGTTACTGAGGAAAATTTAGAATTTCCAAGGAAATCATTGGTAATTAATTATCGAAATTGCGTTGGCCATTAAAATGAAATAATTGATCGTCATCTGTTGTTTATTTGAAGGAATATATTAAAAATTCTTATGACAGTCGCCTACCCTAAAATAATACCAACGAAATTATAAACGACTAGAGGGTGGTTGTTGAATATTGTAGGTACAACAATAAAGAACATTGAAATAGGGTGGGTTTGCCAAATATTGACATTATTGTCGACTGAAATATTGTTTTTTAGGGCACGTGTTCAATTTAGAAATTGGTATCGATTTCCAAAATAAGCAACAACAAAAAAAAAAACTAAACTAAACAAGTCTATATACTTATGGTTTAGGTTTTTTTTTTTTGAAAATTCTTTGAGAAATCATCCAACCAGTGAAAATCATTCCATACATGGTATAGATATATATGAATATCGTTTTTCGGCCTTGATTCTAATAACAAAACAACAACAACAAATTGATCATATATGAGTAAAAATTCGCATTTTGAAGTTTTGAAACAACACGAAAAAAAAATGATTAGAAAACTGATTTATCAGAGATTTTCAAATGCCAAACAATTTCATGATTCACACGTTCGAAACTGACATAAATGCATCCTGACGCAATTTCGCAATTACAAATCAAGGTTATACGAATTTTCTACGACCGCAATTTTCATTTTAATTTATTATTTCTATAGGCGATTTTTTATTTATTCATTTTTGTTTTGTTTAACGAATTTTTTATTTATTAATTAATTTTTTTGTTGTTGTTCAACGAAAAAATTTTCATATCTATACGTATTCTGTTTAAATGAAGGGTTATACACATGCACACTTTCGGGGTGCATTTAGTAAGTGGTAAGAGGGTAGGCGGCGGATGTGAATGCAGTTCGTAGAGGGTGGAATTGGTGGTGGTAGCGCTTGTAAAGGTAGTGGCGGTGTACGGGCGGGTAGACAACACGGAAAGGGATCAAAAAATGCGATCAATAGTGGCTCTCTACTTCTTAAACCCTCCACAATTGCAACGAAGCGCTGTCAAAACTACCCCCATACCCCTATTTTGTGTGTATATGTCAGAGTGGAAAATTGTTGACGAAAAAAAAATGTAAATCATCTTGCTATATATAATATAATAAAATGTAATTGCAATTTTTCTTGTTTTATTGTTAATATTTTGCTATATTGTCGACATGTCCGTATTAATAAGGAAGTAGATCACATCGTCCACATGTTGTTGTTGTTGTTCTATTTTTTTTTCTAATTTTTCACTTCTACTTGCTTCTAATTCAAATCTATTCTATCAATTCTAATCATTCGATAGATTTTTTATAATAATTATTTTTCGGATTTTATAACGATCAAAATTATATCGATTAGACAATAGAAAAATAGTTTCCAATTCACGAAAATTGTTATTTTACATCTATATAGCATTTTTGTGTTATTGTCAATTTTTAAATAAACGAAGGTCATCTTATCAATTATACTTTGTACCAAATAAAATGCAATTGTTTTAAATAGATTTTCGAATTTTATTGTTGTTGAAAAAATTGTTTTATTTCGTTTCAAGAGCATAATTAAATTGATTAATAAAAATAATTGTAATTTATTATATCGAACAATTTGCCCATAATACCCACAACCGATAGATAGAAAATTTCTAATATCGCCCATTGAATAATTATGTAACGCGATTAATTGCAATTGATCAAAATGAAAATTTCAATTCCCAATCACGCAAATAATAATAATAATAATAATATAGAACAGTTTTCGAAAATTTATTATTGGAAAAAATTCTAGATTGCAATTGGAAAAATACAATTATTATTACAGGATTACAATAATCGATATGCAAAAAAAAAACAAACGACAATAGCGAAGCACCAAAATAGCCTTCGGATATTTTTTGTGAATTCAATAAATGGAGGGTTGTTATATTTGTTTTTTTTTTGGCAAATTCAAAAGTTATAGTACCCATAGGGTTGAATAATAAATGGTAAAAATCTCTATAAAATAACAAATTTTCTGTCTTGTTTTATTTATTTATTTATTTTTGTTGCGTACATTATTTTTAATCAAATGTAAGTATTAAGTTTTTTTATTTTTTTTTATTATATTGAAATAACGATTCCGGGTATACAATTTCCGTGTGTTGTTTTAGATTTGTCCTTAAACTAAAACGGAAATTTCGAATAGATAAAAAAATAATTTCAACAATATCAAAACGCACAAAATATATCGTGATTAAATTCGTTATTTCACATATACAGCCATGTTTTTTTTTTGTTTATTATGCAATTATATATAACTATATATAGTTATATGTATTGCATTTCTTAGAAATTGTAATTTATTTTATTTTGTTCAATTAATAAAAAATAATGAAACAATATTGTTATTATTATTATTATTATTATTATTATATTATTACTATGATGAGATATTATATAAATTGCAAGATGGGCTGTTTTGAAATGGACTAAATTTACAAGTGGAGACATAATTTATGCAACTCGTACTATAGAAATGTAATTAATCAATGAAATTTTTTCAAGATAATGAATGAAATCGGTGTTTTTTTGATTTTTAGAGGAAAAAAATCGAAAATTATTTAGATGAAAATTCAAACCAGTACAGTGAAAACTGGAAGAGAGTGATTTTTTTTGGAAAATCAATAATTTTATTACTCAACAAAGTTATTGAAAGAAAATATTGTAATAGCGAAAAACGTTTATCGCAAAAATTTGAAATAAATTGAAGAAAAATGGGAAAATTGCACCAACAAAATCTTTACTCTATAGAAAATTTAAGTAAGAAAATATAGTCGAAATTTTCTGTGTAATAATATAAACATAGAAAATGGAAAATTCAAAAGAAAATCAAAAATATAGATAAAAATAATCAAGACATGAATAATAAATAAATTTTACCGGAATTATGATTTAGGTATTTGCAAATTTTCCGAAATCTGTTATTAAAAATTTCAGAGAGAAATTTGTACAGTCTAACGTAAATTTTCAACCTAATTTATCTAAAAATGATGGTAATTTCAATTTATTTGCACCGATTTCGAACAAAAATTTGTTATGCGGTATGCGATCTATATTAACTAACATAAAAGGGTGAAACCGGTTCACATTCAGTAGTGATGGTAACTATATTACGAGGGCTGATCCGGAAGTCATGATAATCGGATATTTCTAGTGGACTCGAGAATCTAAAAAAACAAAAAAATACCTCGTCATATTTTGTAATTAAATTCGTTTGAATGAGAGTTAGTCGAAATTCAATACGAAAATGAAGCAAAACGAAGTCAGAGTGCCTTTCTATATATTCTACAGTTGCACACTGTCGAAGACGAGCATCGCAAAGGCCGAGACCATTCGGTGAAAATTTGAAGAAAAGTCAAAAAGTCTAGTTTTAGCTGATCGAAGAGTGACCATCAGACATATTAAGCTGAGGTGACAGGGCAGTGTTTATAGAATCCTCAGCGACAAACTTCACATATATGAATAAAGTATCTGTACATTGGATACCCAGCATGTTCATAAATGCCAAAAAGAAACAAACGAGTCGACATTTTAACAGCAAATCTTGAATATTACGCCCCTGGTCCGGACAGATTTCTTATTTAATTTGCGACAATGGACAAGATCTGTATTAATCACTCGATCCTGAAGACTTTTGGCTAAAACAGTATCCACCGATACACTGAATAAATTAAAACTCGCAAACTCGACATAGAAGATTATGGCGTGCTCTTTTTTGGGAATCCAAGCAAGTAGAATTATACTTAGCCTGTCATAAGCCTTGAAGGTGAAAAAAATTAAAGCAAATCGCGAGCTAGAGTGTTGTTTTATACCAGGACATAACGCACCCGTACGCAAAGCCGAAGTTG
>JAZBGX010001637.1:0-10492 GCA_037414775.1 Zonitis immaculata
TAACCGCCAGGATAATTTCGAAACTATTCATTTTTCTTTCTATAACAAAAAGGTTATGCTATATATATATACATATAGACATGTAAACTATAATAATTATAGGTTCAATACTGAAATTTTCATATTATTATTATTTGCAAAAAAACAAGAAATAAGCGACAAAGAGAGAATAATTGAATCTGTTTGGAATGCATCGCCATTTAAAATATTATAACAATTTGAGGTCAGGTGACAATATGTTGTAAATATTGTATTATTTTCAATTTTACGACATAACTTTTAGCTTAAGTATAAAATTGTTTGGTTACTAAGTTGGATATACCTACATACATAGACATATACATATAAATTCTTTAAATACAATAAAAAAACAATACTAAAGCTACCTACGCTTATTTATAGCCCAAAACTTAATAATTAATAAAGCGACAAACAAATTTAATGTGAAATTCTATGGGTTCTCCAATTTTAGAATTTTGTTTGCTACAAAGATCCGTCAAAATATTTATTGCAAGCCTTAGAAATCATAAATCCATATGTCCTATGTGATAAGATGAAACAAAACAACTCGATCGACCAGACCGCGGAGCTCCAATTTCCAGTTTTAAGACAATCGATAAATATTGGCACTCTCCTAGCTTCACCTTTGGGCTCCTAATAGATTAATTTTTCAAAATTTGCATGTTCGAACCTCATATATAAGAGCAGTATTTGAATGTGTTAGCTCAATATATAGGAATCCAAGTGTGGTGACTTTAAACTTCTTCAAAAGCTCCACGAAATTTACGTATTTTTGTCGTAGCATTCAAAACGCAGCAGTAGATTACAATGACGAATGTCATGAGAATCAAATAAATGGCCCGATAAATTCGAAATAGAAATATGGCCATAAACGACCAAGAGAGACGCATACTCAAACAGCTATATTGAACGTATACCTATATAACGATTGTACCACGCTATTTATCCTCAAAGTTGGCGTTGACTCTGTGAACGTAGGTCCGTTGATTGTTTTAGCCGCCTGTCGGTAATGCAGATTACTGACGCAAATTACAATAATAATTTGTTGTCAATTATCAATTAACAGCAAATTGATTTTCTATTTTCTTGCACAAATTTTTGGATTTATTTTACATTATTCAATCATTATATCACATTTATAATCCAGTCTCAATATTCTAAGCTTAATTTTTGTCAAAAAATATATCAACAAATGTCAAATTTAATTACACATGAACTACGCTAGGCCCTACGTTCTCCAATGCAACGCCAACTTGGAGCAGAAATAGCGTGGTACGATCGTTATACATTTTTTACATAGAGCAAAATTATTGTGACTTACCTCTATGAAAATAATAATTTCTCGGAATTGAGGGTTTTCAGAAGCATACGAAATTGTCCGTAGATGGAAGAGCTCATAATGGTTAAATTAATTAACGAACCATAGCCGCCACGGAAAAGCTTCCCATCAGAACATATATAGATTGGATGAATAAAATCACTATTAATCACAGAGATGCATTCGAGTTTATCCTGTAAAAGTACTGTTGAACAGGCGCAATAAGACTTTTAATGTTTGCAGATAAAACTAGACAATCTCACGGTTCTAGTTCTCTGCTCACATAGCAATGTAGTCAAGACCATTTCCGGACTAATTTGTTACTAGTTTTTATAGTCAAGCATTTGCATAGATCTGTTTTGGAAGCGTTGGGGATTTGATCAGAGGAAACAATTATATACAATTGCAAGAGTTCATCCATATGCAACATAATTTCTGCTGCTGTAGCAACTCTACTCTTTCAAAAAAGTGTACTATAGAGTCGAACATATCATATAAGTACTTCCTATAATTATTGTATTGAAGACATTTTATTAAACTGAATAGTTTAATAATAAAAAATATCTCTATGTATTGGAGATAAAAAAATGTGTTCATTAAAATCAAAAATAACGATTTTACGAACTGCAAATGTTTTTAAGTTAATTCAAAATGGCGGCAGGTTCAATAAAATTTACACTCAACACTATACATATATTTCTTACTCAAGTATTGAAATGAATAGTTGATTTTGATTTCAAAAAATTACACAAGATAAACTGAAAATATTGGCAGGAGTTACGAAGATATTTAAGGTGTAATTTCTACAAAATTTAGAAATTATGCACCAATGCCTTCTGGAAAAAAAAAACGTTGTTATTATTCGGGCGAATAACAGCTTACAGCTTTAATAAAAGTAAATATTATAGTAAAGGTGGCGTAATAACTTTTTTTAAGGGTGTTATAACTTAAAGAATGCCCACCTGTCCATCATCGTGTGTTGCCTTTTCAATTAGTAATTTGATAAAATTGAATTAGTCTCACCCGGCACTCTTTCCATCATTTTTCCAATTAGACTATATAAGCATCTAATAAATGATTATCAAGTTGATTGTTTGAAAGCTTAAGCCGTCATATGAACAGTGGCGTTACTATTAACTAATAATAGACAAAAGAAAAAAAAAACAATAAGCAATTATATAAAATTGAATTTTTTTTATTTAAATAAATATAAATTATTTATATAATATAGTAATTGAAAAATAATTTTCCGTTGTAATATAATATAGCAGAACATAGTGTAAGTCTCGAAAAATTAATTATTGTTTTTCTTCTATTGAAGGAAAAAGAAAAACACGACACCACTGTTGAAAAGCCATAAACTTTACGACATTTTATCTAGATAGTGCAAGATTTCCTCAACATTTTATTATACAATAACCAAGACACTTTCATGTTCTATAAAAACCAATTAACAAATCAATAATTCCCCAAATTTTCAAATATACCCATTATACTATCCTCTTTCAATGTTTTTTTTCCCTCCTTTTTTTTATCCCAATTTTCACATGTTCGTTGTTTCACTATATAATTAATCCCTAGTTGGTATGGTATAATCTTGATTTCTCAACTTATTCTATCTCATTTCAATTTATTTATACTATGTATAATGTTATCTCTTCGATGGGCGAGTCTTTCTTAACTTTTTTCTTTCTTATTATTATTATTATTTTTTTTTAATGGAACCACCCAGATCGTGTCGGCATCCTTTAACATTATGTATGTGATATTCTTATATCAGTATGGATATAAAAATTTCAGTTGACGTCATTTATATTGATTAAATGAACAATAATTGCATAAATATTTTTGTTAAAATGGAAATTATTTTTTTGGAAATTTTCCGAAAATTGAAAATAAACATGTTTGTTTTATATAAATTGAGGGGTGACATAATTGCTGAAGGGGGTTGTTAAAAATGAAAAAGACCGACAAAGATGCCGACATTTTGGGGGAGTTGAATTTTTTGCGTCATTTTCAAAATATTTTGCTATATAAAAAAAAAATCTAAATTATTAGAAACATTATTTCATCTGATAATGATATAATTATTAAATTATAATAATGCTATGCAATAGTAATTTTAAGGGTTGTAATTTAATGTTTGTTGTCTGTTATTATTATTATTATTAATTTCCTTGTGCTACTATATTAGTTGAAGGAAATTGTAATTTATCATTAACAACAGTCAACACCCTGTATATATTAAATACTGACAGTTGAATAGTTGAATATAGGGTTGAAGTTGAACGGTAATGGGAACAATTCAATAATATTGGTTTAAATTTGTAATGGGTGGGACTTATATATTTAATTGTAATTATGATCAATCGAAATTATTACTATAATTTCCATGTGATATGGAAAAAATTAGTAGTGTTTGTACAAAATTCTGACTTTTGAAATTGTTATTTTTAATACTCTCGAAAAAAAAAATCTACATAAATATACAGTGTGTATTGAAATAAGTCGTCATTATATGTATTACTAACTTGTTTATTTTTGAAGCTACAAGGTCGGTTGAACCAGCAAACTTGTTTATTTTCCCAAATTGAACAGCCCGTATATTATGATTGCAAATAAATGAAAATTCAATTCCATACAATATAGTCTAAGAGTACTCTCTTACACAGGAGTTCCAAAGAATATTTCTATTTTCTTGGACACACTTCTGAATTAGCTTTAGAACTGATCTACTTTCGCTATGGTTCTGCGTTCGCAAATTGATCACGAATTCTATCCTGTAGTCCCTTTAAATTATTGCAATATTGATCTTCATACCGTTGTTTTTTTATATAGATGGCCTCAGAGGCATTGGGTCCAGAGAGCGAGGTGACTATTTGCTCTAATTCAACTATTTTATAATAGTAAGTATTCAACAGTATGGGGATTTTGCGGTAGAGCTCTACCTTGCGTCTTTCCAATAAATTAATATCATCTAAGAATATTTCAAGAACATTTCTTATTATTCGCAGTTTTTCGAGTACTAATTAGGTACTTTGGAACTAAATTTTTATTCATTCGCCATCTTAAAAATGCGATATTCAATCATTTTGTTGTTTTCATATTTGGAATTAGCACAAGTTTACTAATTCATCCGACTTTGTAGCTCCAAAAATTAAAACCATAGCAATAATGTCAACTTACTTTGGTACACACTGTAGATATATACAATTTGGAGATATTTTATGGAATTAATTCTATAGGTACAACTTTATCGCAGCCATTATTAATTGTGAGGTATAGAATGGAAAAAATTGAGGGAAATTACACCCCAATTTAATTGGAAAAGCTTAAATACTACCTATATATTCATATACAATTTGTGGGGTTTATTCAGAAATTGTAATAATTTCCGGAAAGAAATGGAACTATTACAATATTAGATTGCCCTATATAATATTTTTTTTCAATCTTCATATAATTTTACGAAATTCTCTCTCTCTAAATTTTATAAAAGCTATACGAAAATTATATTGCGACTATCACCGTTAGTTCGTAGGCATATCTAAATTGATTGATTTTTTTAAGATTAATATACCAAAAAACAACACATTTACTTATAGTTTTTTGATTAAATAGAAAAATATCCAGCCGTTATAGGCCGTTATAAATTACCTAAATTTAGATCAAATATTAAATCTAATAGTATTCATAATTATTTGTTAATTAGAAAATAACAAAGAAGTTCTAGTTTACTATAACTATATATATTTTAAATAAGTTCCCATTCGTTTATAAAACAAATGTAACATTATTTATTGTTAAATTGATGGCATTATAATTACAGTGTCATTTTGAATTTTAATCTTCTAACGGAACTAAAACTCAGTATATATTTCCAAAAGGTAACAAAACATTATTAGCCCCCTACCCCTCATATAAACTATAATCATATAAATTTATATTATAGAATTATTATTGGCTAACAAATATCAATAATTATGACTATACATTATACATATATATAATCAATCTATTATATAACATTATGAATTGAACATTTAATGTAATACAACCCTCAATAACGCCCCAATATTATATTATTGTCAATAATTGAAAGAGGGGGTTTATTATTATTATTATTATTATCATACCTACCAGTAATATTTTAATGATGTCAAGAAAAAACTAGACAATAAATAAATAAATTATGAGCAATTTAAAATTCATGAAATAATAAAATATGAACAATTTTTTTTTTTTATTATTATTAATAATAGCAACAATATATTGTATATAAATCCATAAAATGATTTTATCAAATATTAGATTTAGTGTGGAAATTATATTGCCTAACATTTTCTTTATTTTTCCATATGTAAATAATAGATATAAAAAGATTCATTGATAACAACAATATATTATCTTTTAGATTACCTATATGTAAATTGAAGAGTACATATGTATATATATTGAATATCATATAAGGTAACCATATAATTTTCTTTTAAGAAATTAATATTAAAAGTCCAGTTAAATAAACACAACACATAGTTTTTTTTTTCATATACAGGATGAGTTGTAAGTGATGGTGTTAGATTAGAGGGCGAGATAAGGAATGAAATTCTAAGACAAAAACTCCTCAGACATTTTTGCAGTTGAGCCACCCTTAATTAGTTATTAATTAAAGAATGTATATAATGTATATGCTGGTGTTGCGACTGTGCACCACTGTAGTTTCTTTTCAACCGCTTAACTAATCCTAATCCTAACCGATTCTTATTTGGCGTACGTGCTTCTCTCAACTAATGAGCGGTAGGTCAGTTGTAAAATTGTCTAAGGACCTCTCATCTTAGACTTGCATCCCCTAACCACCATCTCTAACAACTCACCCTGTGTATCCATTATAATTTACTACTAGTTTTTAATATATGCGTATACGGTACAACATGTAGGTATTATATGTTTGTGCAATAGTAATAATAAGTTGATTTTTGTTTTCAATTTTTGTTTGCGTTTTCCTTCCTTCCTTCCTTTCCACAACCCTATTCATTATATCAATATACCTACACACGAATTATAACTATATATAGCTATACATACATAAAATATCAATTTAACCAAATGAATTGGTACAAACAAAGCTATCACATATACAAATCAAATAATGAACTTTGATAAGTTTACAGGTCCGCTTTCTATTATTATTGGAATTATTATTATTATTATTATTATTTGATAAACTACGATTTTATTATTATCAATAAACTTATAAAATAACAAAATCGATAGTTTTTATAATGAAACTTATTCCTATTTTTTTTTAAAAATTTATATTCAAGTAAAATCAACTGAGAAAAATCCTTTAATCGAATTTTAATGAACTAAAATTGAAAGAAAACAAGTCTATATAGGTACTACCTATTGTTGGTAATGTATAGTCGATGATTGCACATTTACCTTTATATACAGAATGTTCCAAGCAAGTTAGAACATATATAAAGGGGAACTACCCTATCTATATTTCATTGCATCCTGTATTTCTTAAACTTGGTGTAAAAGTTTAAAGTACATAGATCTTTCACATAACTTTATAATTCTATTTTCAACAATAAACAACTTGCTATCTTTATCTATCTTGAAGTAATGATTGTCGAATTCCATACAAGTTAGAGAGAGAGAACGTCATTAATTCTATATGTTTAGCTCGTTATTCGCCAAAATTCGTGTTTGTGCGGATAAGCACCGACCACTCAGTCGCATAATATACTATTAATGAAAATAATTAGAAATAACATATATATATATATATATATAGCTAATATAAATCATTATTAATTAACATAAATTTTAAATTATTTTGAATCAAAATATTTTATTTTTATAATAAGAAATAACGTCATTAACTGATAAATTAATTATATTTGTTATTGTTGATAATAAAATTGTTATTATTACCAAAGAGTTGATGCAATATATATTTAACAGTAAAATTCAATGATTTTATTCGATTAAATAAATAAATGAATAAGTATGTATATATAGAGGTTGAGTTTTTTTTTTTTGTTTTGTAGGTATATATAGATGTTGCACGATCAATTGTGCTCTCTGTATAAACGGGAATGTTGGTTTTTCATGTAAATTTACGGTTCAACAGATTTCTAGCTTCTAAAATACATAAATAGATATTATACCTTTTCAATCTATATACATATATATAATAATAATAATATAAAATGACAACCTAAATACAAGTTAATAGAGTAAAAATATTACAATAGACTAATAGAGATATTGTTGTTGTATGACAGCTTGGCTGAATTAAATATAAAGTATTAGGGGGAGCCAGTTTTCTTTTTCCGTCTGCGCCTATATACATATACGTTTGTCTGTCATATGTATATCTATCTTTATCTTATATAGAATTGTTATATATTAGTGATGTTATAATAATAATAGTGTGGTGGTTGAGAAAGAACTTTGTCAACATTGCCGTATCTAATTGATGAAGTGACGTTTATTTTTATGTTTAGAAAAGTATTGTAGGATAAGAGGGGTGATTTTTCAAACATATATATATACATATGTATAGTACAGTTGCTGCCTTCATATAATTCTATTCCAAATTTACAATACATATAATAATCATTACTTAACCATTTATCATTATTATAGATACTTATATAGGATTTTTTCCATATTATTTGGTTTCGGTCCATAAATGGAAAGTTATATATTAATAGAGGAAAACTTTCGAAAATATCTTGTTGAAGGCTTGCTTGAACGCCAACTCTAATTCTTGTTTAGTTATTTAACATAATCATAAATATGTAAATTTTCCGCATTGTTTATCAATAAATAATACATTTAACTAATCTATCTATATAAATACAAATATATAACGAAAGCAATAATAATAATAATTATAATAAAGTTTAGATTTTAATGGTGTAGCTTCGATTTAGAACAAACGATAATATCATAATAATAATAATAATAATAATAATAATAATAAATGGCGACTGAGTTATATTTTATTTATTTTTAATGGTCGATTGTTTAAAGCGATATTGTATATTATTTTTTTTATCTTCGGTTATTGTTGTTAATAATAATCAAATTGTTTAATAATTATGCTATAATATTAATCGATTAATCCCTTGGGAATCTATTAACCTATAAAATCTAACCAACTATTATCTTGATATCATACAAAATTGATTATTTTCGATATGATGATGATGATTACTTGAAAAATCGTCAATATTTTCTAGAAATAATGTTAGGCAATAATAAATAACGTCCTATGTGTCTAGTGGTAGTAGGGCAGTACCAGGGCGTGATCCAAGTGTGAGGTCTCTCCTAGAAGAGCCCCCCATTCATATATAATTAACCAAGACACCTTTTATAATATTATTATTGTTGTTGTTGTTGTTGTTGGTTGATAGAACATCTGCCACCAACAATGCTGTGAAATATATCAGGCAATATGTATAGAAGTGCAGCCGAAATTGGACCATCAATTTTCTAAATAATGATATCCGTACTTAAAAGAAAAAAAAATCAAAATTATCACACACATACAAAAAAAAAAACAAAAACCGGATATTAATCGAATTTATATATAATTTTGAAAATTTTCAAAAAATTAATTTATTATAATACATCATATGTCTTGATGGTTTTAATTAATGTTTCAATTTTATAATTGACAGAAAGGGGGCGATAACGTTTGTCTTTTGATAAATCTACTTTTACATGTAGATATAGGTATATAGAAAATAAAGAAGAAAAAAAATGATTTCCAACTGAGTACTGAATCAGAAATTTTCCAATTAAAATCGCTCTCCAGGCTGTTAATTAATATATCATATGGTCGCTCGCCCAGCCCCACACACACACAATACAATAACAACAACAACAACAACAACAACAAAACAACACTCATCAAACATAAATGCAATTTTAATTTCAAGGGGTGCATCAATCGAAAGAAGAGGAAAAGAACAACAACATTATAAAAATAAATTGTAAACGTTCATAAACTAATACGAATTTATTACAATCATAAAGAGACAGATATGGTGAATATCATCCAGTCATAAACCAAAAATAATTTACATTAAACACACGCTAAATCATCAACAACTAAATAAATAAAAACGTAAATCCCATTTATCTCTCTATATAGAAAACAAATGATATAAACGATTTTGTACAAATTAGACAGTTGATTGGTGTAGGCTGTATATAGTGAAGTAACGCCTTTTATACCACACCCATTACCAATTGTAAGCTAGTGCGGCATTTTTATAGACAACATCCAATTTGTTCGCCATCATCTGATTGGTTCGTATTTTAAATGGAAGGTGGGGCCTTGTTAAAAACGTTCAAACCGACTATAGATTACAAACTAGACGTTTCACTTGTTACCAGATCTGTTAAAGATAGGACGGGCATTATAACACGTGTTATTCGGTAGTATTTAACGCGATTTAAAATAATTACAATTTTTTTCCGTATAATCGAACATCAATAGTTTCTGAATAATGTGTGGTTTGTTTATTGAGTGTATGTTCATATGAAATCTTCTAATAAAATGGACGATTTGTAAACAAACGAAAACGTACAAAAACTGGATTCTTATCCAAAAGCTTTCCAGAATAAAATGCAAGATACCGAAACTATATCATCGCCTACTACAAACAACAATCAAGAAATGTCACCATATTTAGGCTCAAAATATAATAGTCCGATATCATCAAGAACACCAAGTCCAGCATTAGCAAGTCAAAATAATAGCCAACAAGAAATCGAAGATGATATTGAAGAAACAACCAAATTCATGTCAGAAGATGAGATTAGTGTTGGTTGTCCTAGTCCAGCTATAATCAATCGAACTGAACCATCTAGAATTAATAAGAATCATTTACATGATGAATCAAATTCGCAAAATTATGACTGTCATTGTCCAATTGATACAACAACTAACACAACAACAACAACAACAACTGATACAGATGAGTATTTTAAGCCATTAAAAAAATTAAAAATGTTAGAAACAGAGCGACGGTTATCAACACCACCATCAATGGAAATTGATGTTGATCGAACTGAAGGTGTCAAAAGTTTTTCAATTATTGATATTTTAAATCATAAACCAGCAAAATC
>JAZBGX010001639.1:0-17175 GCA_037414775.1 Zonitis immaculata
TGATTTATTAATTATTATGTCGTAAAATTGTGATTCAAGAGATTTGAACTAATCCGCCCATTCCCATTAATTTTGGTAGCAAAATGGCGTAATTCATAATTCATAATTTACAAGGCTTTGGTATCAATCCACGTTAAAAGCGACACAAATTTCTACCATTATACAGAGTGTCTCAAGGGTACAAGACACCTCCATAACTTTTTTACCATTCCATATGTCGAGTTGAATTTTTCACTCAACCATAGCTACAGGATAGTGACACCCCAAACTTAAACTTATTTGTTTGAATGTAAACCTGATGAGAAAGCCTTTTTATTTTGATCAAAATATCCTCAAATTTTACAGACAGTTCATAGACAGTTTAGATTTTATGACCAAAAGAAGACTGTATCCTGAATATTTATTCGAGTCCTTATCAATGAATCATTTCTCTACAGCATATGCCCAAACGTAAAACCTTGAATAATGTCGTTACTACAATTGCAGCAGCCTGTATATTTTTATGTTGTTGAATAGCATTTTCAATAAGCTTTCCAACAATGTATCGTTTATGGAGTGTATCAGATATTTAAGGAAAAAAAACTGGTTCGTATATCTCCCATTATTGTCTTATATCAAATAAACTATAGAAGATTCACATTGGACAGGACATAGACGAAGCTAACTGTTTAAGCTCTCCATACATCGCACCTCACCCCACTCCTAACCCTTCAATTCCTATTTGATTTTCGAAGACCCAATTTAAAAGACTACGGTGGTGTGGTGTGTGGATAGTTTAAACAATTAGCTCCGCCCATGCTCTCTTAAATGTTAATCTTCTATAATAATATTATCTTTATTTAATTTTAAAGATATACCGAAAATCTGTCTCAAGAATTCTTATCAGTTTTCCAAAATACACCCCACAAACTGTACATAAACGTTATTTAATACCGTGAATAGATACAGGGTGTTCCATTCAAAATAACGGCATTATTTGCGATCATTATTCATTTCCTAATGTAAAATCATGAGGATTCTTCGAAAATCTAAACATAGTTCATAATTCGTCCATTAAACCCATTTCTGATGAAAATCAGAGGTACTTTCTGGTGATACTAAAATGGATGGGTGTTTGTATTTGAAATGACCTATGTAAGTTTGATGCGTCGCACTGTATATTGACGGTTTGAAAATAATGAAGAAATTATACAGAATGTCCGTAGCTACGGTTTAGTGGAAAAGTTAAGTTGATTTTTTGAATAGTAACTAAAGAGCGGATATTGGCTTTCTACAGGAAGAGCCTACGTGACGATCTTGTATGATTAAACAAGTTTGGGGCACATTCCATATAGTTTAGTAATATAAATTTGAATCTGCTATTAGATTGGTAGTTTCTTAAGATGATGGTATTACAGTACAGTAGAAAAGTGATTAATAGAAGCTCGCGACGTTACAGCCAATACTTCTGTGGTAGACCTGTAGCTCGAAAATTTCTTTTACTTCTGTTGGACTCTCTGTTGAAAGCACGATTATCGGGGATGCGCCTGTACGTCCGCTTTTTAGTAATAATAGCGTTATGGAGGTTCCTTGTACTCCTAGGACTCTAGGACATCCAGTATATATAATAGCACTTGAAGTATACCGATTGTGCTATATTTACGTCACTTTCTACCAAATCCGTGGGAATAGAAAGATTACCAGAGGCGGATATTGAAAGGAAGCAATTTTATTTAACAACAAAAAAAAACCGAAATTAATGATTGCTTTTTTCTCTTAATTCGAAAATAGCTCGTCCATAAACAATTCAATTCTCCAATCAATCTGTATAGTGAGCCAAATATTCAGGAAACCATCCAGAAACAAACTGGAATAACACCGTAAGTATAAATAAATTATTTCTTTTATTGTTCAAAATGTTTATTTATAAAACTGGGTGGATATTTATGATTGTTAACATAATTTTGATATTACCAATCTGTTGTTATTTTTGGTTGTATCGAGAAAAATTCTATAGTTTTCTTTATTAGCGACCTTCAGACATTTCTCTGGAATTGAAAATTTCCTAAAACAAATACATATATCAACCCAGTTTGTCCAAAAATAGATTTCCATTCGTCAAACTATATATATTTTTATAATTGTAATCATCATTCGTCTGTCTTTATAATTTCTGGCATAGTGTTCGCAAACAAGTCAAGTTCAATCCAGCTGAAAGCGAAACATACAAAGCCCTCCAGGAGGATCAACACGACGGTAATGTCCAAGAGATAACTGTACCACCACAAAGTCGTGTCTATGCACCAAATAAAACAATTCCGGCCAAGGTAAACAGCAAAAATTAGATGTCGTATCCAACTTATTGCTTCTCGCTTGCCAACAAACGTCATTATATATGACTATATTTTATAATAATAATAATAATAATAATAATAAAACAAATTGCCTAATTATTCATTGCAATCTACTCCAAAATTCGAATGATATTTATAATTTTATTTGTTGGAATTTTGTATAGAAACAGGTGCATATAGTCAATCAAAATCCACAACAATATGGCAATTCTTTGGGTCATGAGCCGGAGGTTATACAACAGAGTGGATCTTTTAAACGCTTAATGTGGAGTGTCCTACCAGAACACAGCTACTAAAATCTAGAAAAAAAAAAATTGATAAACACCAAATTCGAATCCAAAATTTTGATTGTTTCATCAACGAAAAATTATCATTGATGATAATTTATTCGAAATTATTATTAGAATTATACAATAAATTTTATTATTGTTTAAGAATATCGAACAAATTTTTCTGATATAAATATTGATATATGCAAACATGTAGAGCCTTATTGTTTTAAACAAAGCTGAAATTTATCACCAACTTATATAAATAAGAGCGCCATTTCAGTTTTGTTTTATTTCTAATTATTATAATAATTTATATTATCAATACGTATTGTTGTTGTATGTTATCATATGCTTTTTTGTTTCTATTTTCTATAATCGTCTAATTTGTTTCAATAATTGTGAAATAAATTGGAAACGATTCAAATTATTTATTTTTGTTTTATTAAATTTTAATTGTTTTCATTTCGAAAGAATCGATTCAGTTGAAACGAGTGAATTCTAGTCAAAACTAATAGAAATTTAAGTTCCTTATTTGATAATAATGAATAAATCGTTTTGTTTTTCTTTTAATTGTAATAATTATTTTAGTGATTTTAATCGATATCTGCTGTAATTATATAGAAGGGATTGTTGCAATAAAAAATAAATAAATATGTAAAATTTAAAAAAAAATAATTATATAGACTTATATAACAATAAATGTTTATTTATGTAAAAAATCAATATTCTGAATTAATTTTCTTGCCTATCAATAATCGACGTATTTCTGATGTTCCAGCTCCGATTTCGTATAGTTTTGCATCGCGTAAGAGACGTCCAGTTGGGTAATCGTTAATATAACCATTTCCACCTGAAATAATCAAAAAAAAAAAACAATAACTATTCAGCTGCAAGTATCTTTAGTGTTATTCATTTAATTACCGAGTATTTGAATAGCATCAAGTGCCATTTGGGTTGCTTTTTCTGCACAATATAGAATAACACCAGCACAGTCTTTATTATTGACTTTCATATTATCACAAGCTCTTGCTACACTATACAAATAACTTCGACAAGCACTCAAAGTTGTATACATATCGGCCATTTTACCCTAAAAATATGTAATTATAGTAATTTATTGAAGACGATGCTGACTGTGCGTTATAGATTCTGCAACGTGAGCAACGTATACCTTCTTCTCCAATAAAATTCACTACATATACAGACTGTCTCAAAAGGGATATACAGCAAAATAAGGGTGGAGGAATGTTCTGACTAAAATTATTTTGCCATTTTTCGATCTGATACCTTCTTAATCAGTTATTGATTATTCAAAGAAGCCAAAAAGAGGCGCGTTCTACAAGAACAAGAACTCGCTACTGACGGTGGAGAGATGGACGGCATTAATTCTGCTAAAACGTGATTCCAATAGGTCACTGTTTCAAATCGATAACTAATTAAGGCTTTATGTTACGAAATTACATCCCTTATACACCCCCTTTATGCTGTTTATACCATCTAGGATAGTTCGAGAAACCTACATAAATTCTGTTGCTATGCAAGATGTCGACTCGTATTTTTTTCTTTCAACGGTACTACAGAAGTTTTGCACAATTCGAAATTATCTCTCCCATTCGACAGGGTCGAGCACCAAACTTATGTTTTTTTGAATGCAAACCTTCATTGATATATTTCAGCATTATCAGAAATACATTTTTATCAAAACATGTTTAAATTTATTATAGGAGATTCACATTTGAGAGAACATAGAAGGAACTACTTGTATAAACCTATATTACGCACCTTCTAAGTCGACTACCATGGTAGAGTGCGGTGTGTGCCTATGCTCTCTCAAATGTGAATCTACTATAGGAAATTTGAAGACCACGACTTTACTGTTCGAAATAAAGCAGCGGTTGAGATATTCGATGTTTTTGCATGTCCCGAATTTTTATTGAAGTACTCAACAATTAGCGTATATAGGATGTGCCCAAATGCAAAATCGTAAAGTGACCGGTCTTGTATCTTTGTCTATCGTTATATAACATATTTGATGAACTTGTTAACGATGAACAGTTTATGAGATGAGTACTTCAACAATATTACTATAGAAGATTCATATTCGGAAGAGCACAGGTGGAGCTGAATATTTCACGCCTCCACACACCTTACTCCCGCCCGGTAGCTAACTTCAAAGACTGTCGCAGTGAGTGGAGGGTGCGTTTTATCAATTTTCAATCTTCCAAAATAGAACACACAAGTAGGGTATCGTTGGAAGGCTTATCGAAAATGCTATTCAACAGTATGTTCGTTGCATTCAAAATAATGGTTGAGTGAAAAATCCATGTTGACATCTTGAATAGCAACAGAGTTAGGGAGGTTTCTCGAATACTTTGGACATCCTTTATAAATCTATTTTGAAACGTACTTGGATCAATTGGAATGCACCAATTTTCGTATTGAATTGTTTACGTATATGTGCATAAGAGAATGCAATATCACAGCTAGCTTGCATAATACCAACAGGACCACCAGCCAAAACTAATCGTTCTAAATCTAGACCACTCATCAATACATAAACACCTTTATTTTCATCACCTAATAGATTCTCTTTTGGTACTTTACAATTGTCAAAAATCAGTTCACATGTATTGGAACCACGCATACCTAATTTATCCAATTTTTGGCCTGTTTTGAAACCGGGAAATTGTTTTTCAATAATAAATGCTGAGATACCGTGTTGTGGTTTTTTCGCTGATGGATTTGTCACTGCATAAACCTAGAATAATTAATTTAAACAAAAATTAATTGCAATAAATTGAAAATATACCACTAGTATATCAGCATCTGGACCGTTAGTTATCCAAAATTTATTCCCATTGAGTAGATAATGGTCGTCTTTTTTTTCAGCACGTAATTTCATCGAAACTACATCCGAACCGGAATTTGGTTCCGACATTGCCAAAGCTCCAATATGTTCACCTGAACATAACTATAAAATAACAATAATAATAATAAAATAGGAATATTGTAAATTATTCCACAAACTTTAGGCAAATATTTGGATTTTTGTTTTTCACTACCATTACGATGGATTTGATTGACACAAAGATTAGAATGTGCGCCATAACTTAATGCAATAGCCGAACAAGCTCTTGATAATTCCTCCATTATCACAATATGGTCCAAATAACTACCACCTGTGCCCCCATATTCCGGATCGACTGTGATCCCTAACAACAACAAAAATTACCTTTAATCAACAATGATAATGGCATACCTAATGCGCCTAATTCGCCTAATTTCGTCCAAAATTCCCGTAAATCTTCAAATTTATTTTTCTTATCAATCTCATAAGCTTTGGGGGCTAATTCTTTCTGTGCCAGACTAAAAATACTCTCTCTAAGCTACCAAATAAGATATTAATAAATTTTTAAGTATTATAAATATTTATTGAAATAATACCTGGATTTGTTCATCAGTTAAACCGAAAATATGTTCATCAATTGGATAATATTGGGAAACTGTTCTAGTTTGTTGTAATAATTTCAATTTAGAAAATTGTTTTAAGAAATTGCCAAATTTCAATGCCATATTATTACTCTTGATCTGTTCAACGATGATTGTTCATATGATATGCAAGAAATATATAGATTGTGTATATAAATGAAATGACGAAATTAATGACTATTATCGTTTATTATTCCAAAGCAGTTGACGTCACTTAATGCTAGAGAGGTCAATAAAGCAACTATACCTAATTCAATAAGTTATGTTTTACTGATAATCAAAACAAATTGACTTAAGTTCATTTGAATAATATAAATAAGTTCGTTCGTATAATTTTAGATAAATAATTCGTAATTTTGTATTATCAATCATTATATTTGTATTGTTAATTCAAATTTCTGATTTCGAATCTCTTTTGAAATAAACAAATTTTGAATATTGCCCCCAAATATATGTAATTAGTAATATTGTCGATACCATTGGCTTAAATAAAAATTACTAAAATAACAATAACGAAAACTATTCTGCACAGCTTGGAAAGAATAATTCGAAAACAGTTAAGAAATTGGTATACCACATAATTTTTTTTTTCTATGAAAAATTTATTATTTTTCCTAATTATTCTATTTTTATAGTTTTTTTTAATATTTGAGCTACATTTAGTTATTCAAAAGACGTAAAGTAGCCATAACCTCAATATTTTTGAATTAATTTTCCGGAATATTTGCGTTATTCTAAAACAGAGAAATGCCTCAAGAATTCCGTGTTTTGCGTTGTTATAGCTGCGAAGTATTCCAAGTAGATATTGTAAAGAAAACGAACAAATGGGTGTGTAAATTATGTGGTGAGAAACAATCAGTTAAAAAGGTAATGTTACATTTTTTTTTTACCATCTTCATAGATTTATAACGGCACTCTTTATATAATTTAGATTTATGGTAGCGGGAATGCAAAAGATTGCCGATTATTCGTTCAACAGATGAATGAACCGAAAGAAAACGATGAAAAGTTGTTAGAAAATCAAGTTGAAATTATCGAAAACAATGAACTTAATGGGAGTGTAAAAGTTAGTAAATGGCTGGAATTTATTGATAATGGAAAAGAAATGACAGTGGATGAAACAAGAACGAATTCCACCGAATCTAATGAGAATAAGACTGATAATGTTTTTGAATTTAATGGAGATTTGGATTTGGAAATTTAGGTAAAATAAAAAACACCACTCTTATGATTTCTTATTGAAGTATGATATGATTTTTATTTATTGTTGTTTAAACGGAGTATGATACAAAGCGGTTTTTTTCCAACTATTATTATTTGATTTATAGATATATACAAAATAAATTGATTTATATTCGACTAGACAGTCATGCAAAAAATACTATATATAAATAATTAAATTATTTGAAAAATATACATATTTAGAAGCAAGCATGATTATTGCCTCGATATACAATTTTTTTTTTGATAGAAATTGGAATTATTGCAGGTACCTAAATTGTATACTTTCTATCTAATATAATGAATTTACATTAGCTACAAGTTAACACACAAAGCATATATATTTTGTATACAATATAGTAGATTTTTCAAAAAACATTAAAAAGCTTCTAAAATGAAACTATAATTAAAAAAAAAAAGAGATCACATTTTAAATGCATCCTTTTTATATCGTTCATATCATTACATATACATATATGTTTTTTAATACTAATAAAATTATAATGAAAAATAATTGAAAAGAGATTCAGTCAAAATTATTATAATATATCGATGTTGGTTATTTGCTTTCTATTTTAATTTGTCACGATTTCCGTCGTCGCCGTCTAATACCAATTTCCTTCAATATCCCCATCATAGCCATTGTATTGTTTCGGCCTTTCGTGCCTAGTTTGACGCCAGGGGTATTTCCATGTCTTCCTTCTACGCCAAGACCTAATAAACAAACATACGTACATAGGTACAGATAAATATACATATGTCTACCTATTGTGTTTAATTTTAAACCGGTATGATGTGTGAAATGGAAAAATAAACATTTCGTATTATTTAAAACAGTGAATGAACTTTCTTCTTCATTCTTATAACAAAGAGAATCAATTTTGAAATAATTGCAACTATTAGGGAATCACATCTGAATAGTTTATGTCGGGAAATTCGTTTTTTTGTATCAAAGAAAATCAATAACACTTATCTAAATAAATAATAGAAACTTTGTGAGTAATAAGAAGAGTTCTTGTTTTTGTTTTTTTTTGCATTTTCTATTTCAATATTTAATGAATAGCATAGAGTTTCACTTCACTAATTTTATTTCGTCTCATCAAATAATCGAAACTTTTTTTTATCCAAACTTCTCTGTTAAATTTTAACGAGTTTTTTCCATCGAATATATTCGAATAGTTCTTATAGTTTTTCTGTTATATAAAAAAAATGGAATCAGATAATTTTTGCTGAGTTGTACTGTAAATAATAAAGTACTGTTCTATCATAAAAATGCTTATCAACTATCAAATTAGCATTGTTACATTGAAGCATGCAATAGTTGTTTTTTGTTGATCTGGCAATTTCAATCTCTACATACCTATTCATTTTAGATGCACGACTATATTCCAATTTTGGTATTAATTCAGTATTGGTGAGTGGAAGCACTCGGCCTCCTAATTGTTAGTAATAATTATTGAAATTTAGTTCAATTAATTAATTATTATTAATAAAATTCTACAATATTATTAAAAATCGAACTTACCGTTATTGAAATTATTATAATTATTATTATGATTGTGATGATGATAATCATCGACTAATTTCCGTTTCCGATAGCGATGTTGTTGTGTACTTGTTGAATGTAATGGTAATACATTTGCTCTAGATTTCATCGGTATATGGTGATGATTATGAGTTATAGTGCATGATCGGCCTTTACACGACATTAAATGTTGTAATTGGTCATGTAAATATGAACGTTCTTCTGGTTTTAATTGATCGAAGCGATTTTGAAGTTCGTACGGATCTAAAATTTCAATTTTTACAAAAATAAAATTTCCCAGAAAAACAAAACAACAAATACAAACCAATTCTTAGATTATAAAATGTTTTCAAACCAGTTGTAAATTCACAATAAAGAAAATTATGCGTTGAATTAATTGTTCTAATACAAGAATATGTATTATTGTTGGCATTCATACAAAAACAAAATGGACCTTCCGTCCACATTGGTGCCGTTTTCCAATGTTCATTATCATGATGGAAACAATTCATACGTTCCGATCCACATTCTTTCTCTAATTGATCCTTTTTACGTTGCTTACGTAATTTCCGTTTCAATTTTTCTTCTTTCAATCGACGTTTAGTTTCTTTTTCTATATCACGATCATCAATTTGTTGAAAATGTTCCTCTTCTTCCGGTTCACAATGGCAATAATCTCGATTATAACGGATTTGTGGATATGGAATCAAATCTTCATTAATTCTAGACTAAATTTTAAAAAAAAAAACAACAAAAGTATTCATTAAAATAATACAATTTTTGATTGGTTTTTCTCACCTTAATAGTGGTGGTTGAAAATTTCCGTTTCGATTCAGTAGTTGTTATAGTATCAGTTGATGAGAAATCATCATATCCTTTTGTTGTTGGATAATATTTATGATGTCGATGTGGATTAGTTTGTGATAATAATGAAATTGTAGTAACTTCAATTTTATTATTATCAAAACTATCATATTTCGTTGTATTTTCAATATCATCTAATTTTAATTTCGGCCGTTTAATCGGTCGTATTGAAGTATTATTATCGATATCATGCGGTCGTTTACGTTTCCGTTTATTAATTTTTGTTGAATTCATTCTAATATTACCATTATTATATAAATCAACAGATGGATTTACATTATAATCATCAATATCGTATGGTATATTTAGCTCATTAAATTCCGGAGAATCTGTTCTATTATTATTAGTAGTTGTATTATTATTATTATTATTATATGTGTTTGTATAGTCGATTTCATCGGCTTCATCAATCGGTCTTGTATGCTTCAAATGGCGACGTATCTCTTTCAATTTCTCCAATTTCTGTTTTAATTGATGAATCTCATTATCAATTTGATGACGTGATTGTCGCCAAGTTTTACGATCGTGATAAATGACTGTTGAACAATTCACTTTACCTTTATTTAAAATTACACAACCGGCTGATGTTTCCGATATTCTATTAGTTTCTAATTGATTACGATCAAATAAATTATTCGAAGTATTTCTCTATAAAACAAGAAAATTGTTCTTGGAATTAAAAAAACAAAATGTTTATATATTTATAGAGATATTTTACTTTTAATCCTCTGATTCGTCCTTGAACATCATCCATTACATTCTCAACATGGGCAAGGGTTTCTCTCTTTTGACGTTTAGTCAATTTTGTATTACCAATTTTTTTAAATAAAATATCCTCCAGTACAACATCTCGTTTAATACGATCAAATCTTGTATGTCTTTTTGTAATATTCTGCAACTAATCAAATAAATCAAGTTTATAATTTGTGTAATTATATGTATATCTACCGGAATTTTTCTATAAATGAGTCCATTTGGTGTGAAACAAGCACATTTTCGGAACGGTTTATTCGTATTATTTGTAATAAAACCATTTTGACTTTTACATTTATGTTTCCTCCATCTACCATTTTCATTTATACAATACCATTTTTGATTTAAACGACATGGCAATTTCATTTCATTTTGTAAACATTCAACAGCTAAACGTTCTAATTTGTTTATTGGTAATTGATTATTCCCCAATAATTTAGAATCAATAATTTCACTAGCTATAATAATAATAATAATAATAATAATAATAATAAAAATGTATCTCAATCATTCAATAAATAAACAAAAAATGATTAACCTTTAATTAAATCTTTACTGATAGTAGCAGCTTCTTCTTCATTTTCCATAGTATCATCCGTATCATTATCATCGATCAAAATGTCATCATCGATATTATCGATATCCTCGCCATCGTCTTCTTCATCGTCATCAACGATAATTTCTTCAGCAGATTCATAGATTTTTGATGGTGTTGTTGTAGTTGTTGGTGTACGTTTTATCGTTGATGTTAGAAAACTATAACCAAAAGGTCCTTGAGTGGATGCTATAGGTTCTGTTGTTTTTTTGATATTATTGATGATAGTTGTACTACTACTGGTGGTAGTAGTGGTGGTGGTGGCGGCGCCTGGTTGTCGGCTAGCTTTCAATTTAGCATCAAGATAAGGAGTTTCGCGACGTCCCGAACTTGAACCAATAATAATAAATTATTTATAATTTCTCAAATCGATCAATAATTTAAAAAAAAAATTACCTTTCAATTAGAAATGTATCTGGCCATTTTAAACGTTTCCGTTTCGAATTTAAAAATAATGGTAATACAGATCGTCCATCCATATGTGGTGGTTGTTCAACGCCGGCAATATCAAGGAATGTCGGTGCTAAATCTATATTCAATACAATATCGTCGACTACTGTACCCGGTTCAACACCAGGACCACGTACTAAAAATGGTATACGAACGTCGAATTCGAATGGAAAGCTTTTACCCTTCAAAAAAAAAAAAGGAAAATATAATGAAATTAACCAAAATAGAAATAGAGAATGGGATAATTGAAGAGAACATCCGAAAAGAAGATAGACCGCTACCGATTGATTTTTTTATCGTATTAAAGCACAAAATCTACTATATTCAGATAATAAACTTATTTTTTTTTATTGTATAAAAATCAGACATCAACAAACCTAATTTAGATCCATCAATCATTCGAGTTGATCAGTTTTTATTGTTTGTTATTATTACAATTTGAATCTGCTCATGAAAGATGATTTACGTAGAATAAAACAGCAATATTAATTGTTTTGTTTTTTTTATAATTAAATATTTTAATGAGGTTATGAACCTTTTTACAAAATTTGTATCCTCTCTTTACATCTCTTACGAGTTGTTGAATTAATTTTTTCATAATGAATCTAGATTTGATCTGAACCTTATGACTCATACGAATTTCAACAATCAAGTTATGAAAATTTAAATTATGCATTGGACTAATTCCGGCAATTTCGATTTGTTTTTTTTTTATACGAATTTCAAACAACTGGTGTATATTTTGTTGATTGACGATTTGATTATAGACTGAATTCGAGATTTACAATCAGAGTCTATGTATTTGCGATATTGTTTTCTGCGATTTACATTATAGTGGCAACAATAATTAAATACAATTTCTAATTATATAACATCGATTATATCTTTCATAATTTCATTGTTTTATTTATGCGATTGTAATTTCCCTTAAATCGTAAAAGAATTTAATAGATAATAAAATCAATTTATTGTCGATTTACAATTAACATGATTTCCAAGAAGGCATATCATCGTCTATTATCGTGACAGGCATTATATTAGTTTGAGAATACGAGCATTAAATTCTTCGTAGTCTGTTCATTCTTAGTAGTGATTAGTTCAACAACATCTTGAGACAACTAATGTGAGAAAGCTGCGCTATTTGTTCTCTGATAAAGCTTTCTCAAATGAAATTTAAAAGAAGAACAGAAAAACTAATTGAAATTGATCGTTTTGCCGCAATTACATGCTAATAAACACATCAATGAATTAATTATTATACATTTGAATGAATAGTTTTATTTTTTATTTTTTAATTATAAAACCCGGGAAATGCCTAAATATAAACTACTTCCTTTAATCGTTAAGATGTCAATTCGACGAATTTCAGTTTATTACTGTTGTAAATGAATAAATAAGAATTTTAAAATACAAATTTTTACCTTAATCAATCCGAATTGTCCTAAATGATAACCATGATCGGATGTATAAATAATATATGTATTATCCAATTCGCCTAAGGCTTCCAATTCATCGACCACCATTTGTACAGCAGCATCAACTGTTTGTAATGTTTGTAAACGTTTCGTCATTAATAAATCAGTAAATTGCCGATGGATTGGTTGCATTTTCTTTGTTATTTGTAAAATCCATTGTTTATCCGGATTTGGTGCATAATCATATGATGGTGTACTAAAAATAATAATAATAATAATGAGGAAATTACAACAGGAAGTTGAGGTTTTATAAGATATACAGTGGAATTCTTTTTTATTGAATTAACATGTTTCTTTTTTTAGAAATCTAGTAAAAGCCACCTGCTAGAATCAACGAAATTACCGGATGAATAAATTCAAAGGATTACAATACTAATAATAAAATAGAGGAAATATTAAGAAAATGACTGTAGTTGATTTTGGCAATTGCTAAAGTATATACATATGTGTATGGTGTTCAACTGTATATATATTTTTTTTTGTGATATTTTATGTCGAAAACTTGCCAACAACAATTCCAGAATATAGATAACAAATTTCTTTCAGTATATTTGAGAAGCGTTGTACTTTGAAAATTTAATAATTATATGGATATATTAATTAAAATTTCTTATGTAGATTGAAGTGGAACTAATAGGACGTACAAGTCATCTTGTTTGCTTGAAATAATTATTCGAGAACATGTTTTTTGATTAACATATAAAAATATCGACTCGAGAGTCAAAAACGACAAAATTCTTTGCCAAATTTTGAACACTTCTTGTAAGCTGGATGTATCATCATCATCATCAATAAATGAATCACAATGAAAGAGAGATCGCATCGCATAAAGGACCTTTTGGTTTGGCAATATCCTTCGTGAAACTTTTAGGAAAAAATAAATAAATAAAAAATTCTTTGCATCTATTCTTAAATAGCCGTTAATCACAAAGAAAAAGGAAAAATGCACGGAAACCCTTATTCTTTGGTGGCTTATTGCACTTGAAATTTAAATAATAATAAATAATTTTTTTTGGCGACAGCAAATCCTCTAATTGCTGCATTCTCTATTACAATTTTACAATCATTCTAATTATAAATAGTCAAAAGTAATACTCAAAAAATTCCTATTTTCTTGTATATTACTCTATTTGGAATTGTTTTATTTTTGCTTTAATAAATTACAGTTGTTAAAGTTCAATTTAAATGGAAAAGCTTTTAACGACACTATCGATGATATATGTGCATTAGTAATAAACTTGGTTCAGACAATAATAATAATAATAATAATAATAATAATAATAATAGAAACTTGACCACCCAATGAGAAATGCATCATTTTTTCAATTGTGAATTGTCGCCATATTGCCATTTAAATTACAAGTCAAGAGATATAGAGCTTTTTCATATTAATGAACTGGCTCCATTTTTTTTTTAAAAGCTCTCTCATTATATATGTACTATTCTAGATTTAATGAAGTGGCATTGTAATTAACTTTGAGTTCTTGGCAAAAAGAAACTACTTGACATGGTTACCTTGAGTTACTCATAAAATCAATTAACAGATAGTCTATTTGAATTGATAAATACCAAATCATACAATGGGACAAATTTAAACAGTAATTATAAGAGTGGATTAAATGAGAAAATACCAAGAAAAAACAACCAAATTGATATTGTAAATAAATTTATTCGTTGCTTAATTACGACTTTTACGTACTATTTATTTCTGTTCTATTCAACTGCATAAAAGAAGCTTTGAATTAATTCAAAATAGTACTGGAAGTGTTTCAAAATTTCAAGTTTCGTAATTTTAATATTATTACAAAATCCTATAGTAATTAGGGTAATAATTTCCTGTTTGAGTATTAATAATTCTAAAGTGCTTAAATCAAAGTTATACGAAGAGATTTCCACTATTTCCAAGCAAGATTTATTCAAATGTTCAACAATTATTCGAAGCACCTGCTTCAAATGTCGACTTTAAGTTAAAAAGCGATGAAATATGGATATAGAGAGATAAAATTGCAACAGTTGTGTGTGCATGTCTCATCGTGTACATGTATATATTCCAAACAATTTATTTATAAACTAAGTATTTGGAGATTATTTTGTCTATAATTAACGTTATATCCAATGTGTTTTAGCTTTATAGATGATCGTCTTTCAAATTTTTCCGCATAATATCCAAACATCAACAATAATTTTGTTCTACATTCGTTTATACTTATGCAAATCGATATTCCAAACAAATAAAATTTTAGAAAACAACAATTATGATTCAAGTTGTATAATACCGGAAAAGCTCTGTATGTCTGAAACTTTATCATTTACATTTTAGAGTTTATTCCATTTTAAAATGATCGTCGTATAATTCGTAAATTGAACATAATTTGCATTTTCGTCTTGTTTCTTAAAACTTGACTTTATACATATTTTTCTTTGTTATTATTATCATTATTATTTCTTAACTGACTTAGAGAGGAGAAAACTTGTTATAAATTTTGTTGAAACGAATTTTCATCGAATAGATATCGACTGCCCTTTAACAAATTCACCATAGGTTTGAGAATGTTCATGTTATTTTATACTTAAATTAATAAGTAGCTTATATAACGATTTGAATTTTGATTGGGTAATGGATTCACGATCGGTGCCAAGTATAAATTTTTCATTGGGGACTTTCTCTGATTTTATTTTTTTTTTTTTCAAGAAATTGGGCTTTTTCTCTTGAATCCACCACTGTTCAGATTAACACCAATTATCGTCGATATTTGAACAAATCGTTAAAATTATATGTAAATACAACAAATTGAAGACATAGAAAAAAACAACAACAAAGAAAACATATAAATACAATTGCAACTAATTACACAATGAGTCAGAAAGACAATTGTTTGTTAGAATACAGAACATTTAGCTTTATTGAAATTGTAATTGGTTTCGTGTTTGTTTGTTTTTGGTGAATGTTTGTTTTGTGGACGACAATTTTTTTTTTTTGGCCAACCGTGGGAAGTATTATGCAATTATGTATTTAGTCGCAAAAAAATTGCTTAATATAATTCTAATTCACAATATTGTTAGATGTCAATCTTCGCCTAAACAAAATCTGTCTATACTATTTATAAAATTAACAAACCATACCGATTGTATAAACAACAAAGAAATTATGCAGATCTTGTTTTGCTATAATATAGTCTACTTGTCATTTAAAACTATAAATCTTTCAATTTTAGAAAAAGAAAGAAACACGGTCATCTGTAATCGAAACAGATATTTCTTTCAATAGAATGAATTTTGTCAAAAAAAGGCAACAACAATAGAAACAACGTATGCATTCAGATTTATATATGAAACGAAAATACATTGATTTTCTGATCAATCAATGCAATTTAGTTTGATGGATGGCTCAAGTTCTTTTTTTTTTGCCCGTATTTCTTTATATATTTATCGTATATACAGGCCGGTCCACCAGAGGCTTTCGTAGTTTTGCAAATCTGGCTTTAGTGGGTGCAAAAAAACAAACGGATTTGATGATCTAAAGTGTGATATTTAGATCTTCGAGTGCATTTTTTTATCTCCACTAGAACCAGAGTTTCTACAAGAGCAGGAAAGCCTCTGGCGGACGACCTGTATAGTATAGAAACACCTTCTGTTAGAAGTTTTTTTTTTATCATATACGACACTGATCTGGTGAGTCGATTTACATAAACCCAGTCCGAAATGGGTTGAATTTTAGCCCCTCGACCAGATGAATATTTCACTGATTGCATAATTTATAAAATTCAAGACTCCAACTACTATACTGCATAGAAGTAGACGCCGCATATATCTATATATGAAAACTTTATGAGCTTTTCAAGTCGATGTTGATGAGCTCTTTTTTTTTTCGTTTCAAAAATATATAAATTTATATATGTATGTGTGTGTTCCTAGATGAAGTTGGATGAATCTTTTCAAAATAAATCGAATGAAAACCGAACCGAAAAAGTGTTAAAATGGAAAAATTAATAATTCATTTGTTAGATTGTGGATCGATTATTATCTAAAAAATAACATCAACGATAGAAATTCGATGAATTTTCAATTTTATTTCAAAAATTCAATAGATAAATGGATGCGAATTCTTTGTCTCGATTTTTGTTTTTAATTTTGAATGAAGATACAATGTGGAATAAAATAGAATAAAACAAGAAATCCTGAAATGTATACATATATA
>JAZBGX010001640.1:0-17173 GCA_037414775.1 Zonitis immaculata
CTTTTTGGACTTCGCGAGGAAATTATATAAAGAAAGACACCATTTATTTGGGGTCCAGAGCAAGAAAATTCATTAGACCATTTGTATTAACTACCGATGCAAGCAAGCAATTACGCTATCGGAGCCATTTTATTTCAAGGCGAAATAGGTAAAGACTTACCAATTGCTTTCGCATCACGAGTACTGAACAAAGGCGAAACTAATTATATCACCACAGAAAAAGAACTTCTTGCCATTGTTTGGGTAGTCCAACATTTTAGACCTTTACGGGCAGGAATTCGAAATATTAACAGATCATCGTCCGTTAACTTGGCTAATCAATTGCCGGAACCCTTCATCTCGATTAATATATCATTTCACTAGTGTGTCGTGTCATCGAAGATTTTCGAAAACTTATAAATCTATTAAAGAAATTGATAAATGGGAAAACATGAAAAATGATAGCAAACAATTCATAGAAAATTGTACAAATTAACAAATGTAATCGGCTACCAATAAAGGCGCTCCTATAGAAATAACCTCAAATGCTAATCAATCATTTGAAAACATCTTTATCGATATCGTGGGTCCATTACCAGTCACTACGAATTTATTATGTTATACGGTATACCTAAATCTATCGTCACTGATAATGCTCCCGATCAAATATAATCAAGGAACTGAATCGTCTATTCAAAATTCGTCATATTACAAACATCTCCTTATCGTCCACAAAGTAATGGCGCTTTAGAATGTTCTCACTCAACTTTAAAAGACTACTTAAAACATTCCATTAACGAATCATAAAATAATTGGGATGAATGCATATCAGCTGCTATGCTATCTATCTATTCATTCTACCACGAAATATACACCTTTCGAATTAATTTTCGGACATAAGGCGATACTACCACAAACAATAACAAGCATTCCATAGTTCCGATATTATTATGAACAATTGAAATTACGATTAAATAAATCATTTTAGATGGCAAAAGACAATATAATTCGAAGTAAGTCAGCATCTAAATCGAGATATGATAAAAATTCAAGAGACCATCGATATAAAGTTGATGATCTCATATATCTTTCTAACAAGGCCGTTATACCGAACTTAAGCAAAAACTTATCACTTAATTATAAAGGCTTATTCAGAATCATTAAAGTTAATCAAAATCAAACGGTTGTATTAAAAATTAAGAATAAAAATGTTGCCTATCACAAAAATTTACTCAAGCCTTGTGTTTCAAGTAACAATAACAATGACAGCCATTAGGAAAATCATTAGAATAATTCTGTTGCTCACTTTATATGAGTCACCATTTACAAAAGCTTTTTCCAATAATCGGTATGAAGTACACACAGCACACACTTATACAGGCAATATTTATCAAAATTTGGGTAATGTAAAAATCACAAAACACACACTCGACCTTACTATCCTACATCAACGTACGTAACCTTTTATCAAAATAAATTAGAGTCAACCAAAAATATCCATTATAAGAGCAAAAAGCTTTGTCAACGCATATACAATGTAGATTTCGAAAGTCATTAGTTATATTGTACCAAAATGTTGAAACTGAAGGAAATACAAATTCCACAATTAGATGAAACATTCACCACTATATGTCACTTAACTGGACATCCTTTTGATAATTTGTGGCGAAGACGACGTGGACTATTTAACGGTGTATCGAAAGCGTTTGAATGGTTCATCGGTACTGCTGATGCTGATGATGCCCAATATTATTCTGATGCTATTAAGTCTTTGCTAAATAAAAACTACGAGATACAGATCATAATGCAACAACAAATACATATCATGTTTTCAGCGATAACTAATTATGATAGTTCGCTGCGAGAGTAGCTATATGATGAAGTGGGTTCCGACCCACTTGGTGGAATTTTGATGGATGCGCTGGACTAAGTTAAGATTTCGTCCGCAAGATGTCATCACCGACACTAAATACGGGATTAAGTATTTATTTTTTTGTCGCTAGATGGTGCAACTTGATGGTTGTGATACACCTACCTCTACCATATTTCGGCTAGTTTGATTAATAATTTATTTATGTCGATCACAAAAAAAAATCCTCACACATTTGCTCAACTTTTCCTCCACCGCTTCTATCTTGGTTGGATTGATTACACATAAAAAAAACTCGTTCCCCTTGGGTTAACATTACTGTGTGAAGGGTTTTTTAAAGAATAAAAGAAATTTTTTCAATTACACAAATTTATTTTCTCATTACAAGAATATTACATTTTTCAATACAAGAACATAACATTTTTTTTTTTAATCATTTATCAATCCCAAACTGAATTAGGATGCAACCGGTATCATTCGCTGGTGATGTTACCATAAAATGTTTGATTCCTTTGAAACTTGTGTTCAATTCGTCGATCTTCAGTATGAGGATTGAATAACGTTGAGGTATAATAATTGGCTGTTCACAAATCCAATGATGCCAAAATTGATTCACCATATCGTGTTTTGATTGTTTTAAAATTTGTTATATAATATCTCTGTCCTGGAATAATCTCACTGAGTTTACAAAAAGTTTTTGAATAATCATTGAGAAGGGTGTTGTTATTGCTTTTGCTTTTCGACTAATAATTTCACGATTGATCCTCCCCTATTTATATTCAAAATAATCGGTATTAGTTGAGAGTTAATTGTTCTGAAATTTGTAATGCAATATCTTACTCCTGGAGTGCCCGTGTAAAAAAAATATTTTCCAAAATACTGACTATTTAATTATGGTTCGTACATAGGCCGTTCATGGGCCAAACATGGTTCTTTTGCAGGACATTTTGGCCGTACATCGGCCGAACATGGATCGTTTTCATGATGCATATTTTATTGGTAGGCCATAAAGGGTCGTTTTAACAAAACAAAAAAAGTTGCCGGACAGATTCTAACTCTAAACCCACAAGGTGAAGAGAGCCAAATCTATTACCACCTAACCATCGAAGTCTTCGGTAAACCAGATAAAATATATATAAAATAAAATAAATCTTTCCGATACCAGGTAGAAATTTTATTGCCGTAATAAATAAGAAAAATAACATTTTGAATAATGAATTCAATAGTGAGTTCATTATATTTAATCTTGAACATCTAATATTATTAAATATTGAAGTGCACTATCTGGAAATAACAAATATTATCGATGAAGTGATGAATTTATTCGTCTGTGGTGGACAAATTGGTCAGTTGTCAATGGGATTGATCGACAAGTGGTTAGAGTTGTCAGTATCTCATTATTCAATATCCCCACCAGATATAAATGTAATGCCATATAATGAAAATATGGAGAATTTCATTGAAAATAGAATGAACGACAACGACGAACAATCTATATGTGATATTAATGATTTTATTTTATCTACCAATAGACTTTGTGCACCTTGAGAGGTGTAATATAATAAATGTGTTGGGTAGTATATTAGTGCTGGGTGGGTGGAAGGAGGTGTTCGTAAATTATTTGATTCAAAAATGGACATCTATGCTATCAGACAACACAAACGAAGAATTTTTTGAAGAATAAAGACTCCAAGAGCACTGTAGGGAAAGTGAAAACGATTCAGAGAAATATAACATATTGCATATTTTTAGGCCATAGACTCAATTAAAATAATTTGTTTTAGAAAAAATAACAACATGGAATACTACAAAGAATGTTATTTTACCATAAATGACAACATAGAAATTGAATCGTATGAAGATGATGTAGTAGTTTGTCTGTTTGACGTAATCATATCATGTTTTATAAAAATCTAGAGCGAGATGCTCAACGAAAACATTCCAGAGGAATAGTTCCAAGAGTCTTTATAGAGTTGACAAATATTCAATGTGTCATGATAGGGTGGGATAGCAAAATAGTATATTTATGCGACGATCATTTGGACAAATATTTTACAAATCCAAAACATCTCGTATTAAGCGAAACGAGAAGAAAAATATTAAAACAAAGAGTTAAATACAATTTCATCTAATTAATATTTCATTATTGATTTTTTTATATAATCATTTCTTGTAATTATGGTTATTACTACAATTGTACAATCCGCTGTATGCCTTATTGCTTATGATTGTGAAGGATCAAACTTGAATATTACTACTATCTCACTAAGGGATGCTGCTCCATGTAATATATATGTGGTGAAGCTCAGCAAAATGGTTGACAGAATGAGACTAAAGTTATTTAATGGCTTGATTAGAATTTATCTGGGTTTTGCTAATCCATGCAACAAATGTTGGGTTATCATATACTCCCAGACATAAACATAGAAATTAAGATAAAATATTTTTTCTTATACTTATTAAATTCCTTTTGAGAATAGTGTTTATAAAATATTGTATTAAGAGGCTAATTTATGAGGGAGCCTATTGGTATTCTTTGTTTAATATATTCGTTATGGGATAAACACATATTAAAAAAATAATTCTAGACGTGAGAACTCGCTGGATTTCCATGTACTACATGATAGAAAGATTTTCAATTGCATCACCTATGGTGAGCAATATTTTATTTTCGGATATAAATGCACCAAATATGATTGCTGCAGCCGAAATAGAACATTTAAGGGAAATATGCAAATTGCCATCAGAAAGGTTAACATCAGAGACAAGTGGAGAAAATAACCAACGATAAGTATAGTAATACCTATGATTGGTTATGCGAAAGAGCAATACAAGAACTTTCCGCCAAATTATGAAATTGGTAAACTCTTGAAATTGTCGTTAGTAAAAGAAATTGACAAAAGATTTGGTTCTATTGAAAAATCCTATTTACCTGCAATTTGCACAATATTAGATCCTCGATTCAAACAAATAAATTTCAGAGATCCTCAAGCTCTAGGTACTACAATAAATTATATCAAAACTGAAATTGCAACTTTAGAGAATGCCTCGACTTCATCTGAACCTGACTCGTCCACGGAGGAGCCTGAATTTGATATATGGGAGTAAAAAATTAGCTTATACGAAAAAAAGCGGACAAGTCAAATCGGGTAAATATATTTAACTCAATCAATATTTCAGTACACCAAAGATGATCCCCTGAGCACCTGAGCTGAGATGAAAACGGTATATCCGAGCTTATTCCAATTGACCGAAAAATACTTTTGTGTTGTAGCAACGTCCGCCCCAAGTAAGTGGTTATTTTCGGAAGCAGGAGCAACTGCTACTAAAAGTCGTAACCGAATTACGGGAAGTCGGCTATCAAAATTACTGTTTCTTAGCTCTTTGCCTCAGGCTTACTATTGTGGAACTAGCTTTTATAATAATTAATTTACCGGTTTTTTGAATTTCGAGTTATTTGAATCTCAGTTTGTATTGTTTTTTAACTATATCATTATAATTATTGTTGTTATAGAAAATTGATAAAAAAATTAATTTTCCAATTTGTTCATTCACATCCAAGAAATTTTGATGGATACATTAGCAATTATGTCAGAATTAGGAAAACAAGAGTTCAAGCGATCAATTCAAATGGAATAGGATGCTATTCTTGAAGATATCCGTAGACAGCTACATAAAAGCACTGTAACACTTGGAAATCTCAATGTCTAATTACGATTAAGATTAAAATGATAATACCTAGTAAAACTAACAAAAAAAAATAATGGACATTGATTCAACGTGGCGTACGCGAACGCACGCTGATTTGATTCAATGTAAAACTATCGGGAAATTTCTAACGTAAGCTGAAACAAAGTCGAGTGTGACCAGGTCTAATAGCAAGAAGAAAAAAAAGCGAAATGTTTTTTTTGTAGTGTTGTAGTTAATTCTCAGCGAAATAAGAATAAACAAAACGATAAATTAAATAAGTATAAAGATTTGAGATAACAAGTCTAGGAAAAGCGGGCGAATTACACCACCGCCCAGCAATATTAGTGTTAACAGATTTAAGGGTCATGTGTGAACCTTTTGACCCAGCGGTCGACACCAGGCCAGCCCAGAATGTTAATAAAATTTGTTAACACCCACTCTAAGTTAGGGGATAACCAAAAATTAGCTTTAATTATATTATACCTAACTTTTCGCTTCAAGTTTAGCAATTTAGGTCTGCTGAAGTTCTATCGCGAAAAGTTAACTAAGGTTCAAATTGAAAAAAAACCGGAACCGGCTTGACCGTTGCAACGCGACAAACAAAAAAACAGTTAGTTTGGCAAAATATGGAATCGGCTTTTGATAGTCGATTGCTTAGCGGTATAATAGTTAATTTAGCCATAAAAGATCCAATCATATTTCTAAATGAAGCGTTCCGTAGTTTTTCAATTAAAATCAAAAAAATTTTGCTCACTTCAATAATTAAAGTTAATGTAATTTCATTAAACCTTCAAACAATGAGATTGATTTAAAAACTTTCAATACAAGTAATAATATTATTGATCAATCAACAAATTTAAAAGAATGGTATAATAGAAATGTTTTGGAGAAAATTATAAAAAACTTGGAAAAATTTCAAGAACGCGATAGCGGGTGGGCATTATATGAAATTATTTCATTAAAGATTAATATCAATAAATTTTCACCAATTATGGGTGGTATTTCAACATACACTGACATTCCTAAATTTATCAAAGATAAAAAAGCCGTTGTTAATGTTAAAAATAATGATGAATATTGTTTTCTTTGGGCTGTACTCTCAGCTCTTTATCCAGTAGAAAAACATGCTCAGCGTATGACCAAATATCCGCATTTTAATCAAGTTTTAAAATATGGGGGAATTAATTTCCTAATAAAATTGAAAGCTATAAAAAAGTTTGAGATTCTGAATAATTTATCGGTGAATGTGTTTGGTATAGGAAAAAAATCAGTGTTACCAATCGTTTTATCAAAAAATAAGAGCGATAAAACAATAAATTTATTGATGATACCTGCTGATAAAGTTGATGATACTGTAATATTATATCATCATGTGTGGATTAAAAATTTATCACGTCTTGTTTCATCACAAAATTTTCTTC
Source organism: Zonitis immaculata (assembly GCA_037414775.1). Lineage (NCBI taxonomy): Eukaryota > Metazoa > Arthropoda > Insecta > Coleoptera > Meloidae > Zonitis > Zonitis immaculata. The sequence goes on from JAZBGX010001640.1 coordinate 6,961, forward strand.
GTGATAGATGTCTCAATCATTTTATATCTTTTCAATTACTTGAGAAACATAAGGAAATTTGCGTGGGTATTAGCACGTAAAGTGCCACCATGTAAAATTGTCTGATCCGTTAACAATGGCCAAACTATTTTTTTTTCAGATTTCATTTATGAATACAAGTAAATGATGGCAAAAAGAAACTAATTTAAAAATATTTGTATTTTCATAAAAAAAACTAATAATAATTTGGTGGGTCACTTTGATCCACCACGGCCATTAGAAGTAATTTATTTCAAATATGTTGTCGGGGGTTAACCCCGCCCACCAACAATTCTTGGCGATTCCTGTTGATATGCTACGATTTAGTTCCTTTGTTTTTTCTGTGGCTGTGCGATAGTATGAAATATGGCCTATGAGGAGGAACAAAAATATCTACAAACTTTATGGGCCAATTTGCTCTCTGACGAATCTGATTTTTCATCGGATGTATCGGAATATGAACCCTCCGAAGAATCAAATTCTTCAGATGAATAGCCGACAACTCCCAAAAAGAAGCGAAAATTATTTAGCGACGCACCAAAAGTTAGAAAGTTGAATTTTCTTCAATGTCTCCCAAGTGACGATAATGCACCTTCGACTAGCTCTGACTCCCTACATCAAGAAAGTCAAGAATTATTGGAATCAGATCATCTTATAATAATGATGAAGAAAACCAACTACAAAATGAAGAATCTGAACTATTAACGTGGAGACCCCTTACAGGAGGTCATCTAAAACAATTTGCCTTTAGTAAAGCTGACAAAGGGATCAAAACTCTCATGTATGAGTACTATTTGAAATCTCCTTATGACTTTTACAAGCTCGTTGTCAATAACGATATATTACAACTATGTGTAGATGAGACAAATAGATATGCTGCTCAAGAAAAAAATAAAAATATTTGGCGTAGATCGAGTATTTCTGGTTGGAAAAATACAGATATAGAGGAAATGGAAAAAATTTTGGGTGTTATTATGTGGATGGGTATAGTGTGTTTACCTGCTATTTCTACATATTGATCAGGTCAGGTCACATCCCTGAATCTACTGTTAATAATTTAATAGCATCAATGCCTCGCAGATGTGCAGAGGTCATAAAAAATAAGGGTTCATATAACAAATACTGATTTTTTGCTTTTATTTTGCACACTTAACAATAGAATATAGACGTGTTTTTGTTATTTTACTCGATGTTACTTGCTAAGAGCTAATAAACGAAATAAATTTTACTTAGAGTGCATACAAGTATTTAATATTTGTATATTACATTTTTTTTTTAAATTGATTCTTACGAAGAACATAACAACAATTTCGTTTTGAATAAATTTGTTGCTTTTGTTTTGCGCAGCACTGTATGTATGCAATTAGTCAAAGTGTATATAGGATTCTTGAATCCAAACAATCACCATGGTTGAAACTATAAATATATTCTAATACCCAATTGAGAGAAAAATCAAAAAATGAGTTTGAAAAAAATTTCTATAAATTAATGAATAATGCTGTTTTTGGAAAAACCATGGAGAATGTTCGAAAACATAACGATATTAAATTACTAACAAAATGGGAGGGTCAATGGGGTGCTAAAGATTTAATATCACAACCAAATTTCCACAGTTCTACTATATTTGAGGATAATATTGTAATTGTAGAAATGAATAAGTTAGAGATTGTAATGAACAAACCAATATATATATATAGGATTTTCAACTAGAACTAGAGTATGATATTCACGAAAACTTTAAAGCAGTATGTTTACAACATTTAAAACAGTATATTATGACTAATAATCTACGTGGTGTTGAGATTGTATTAGAAAAAATATTTGTTCCCAATGATGCATTGACCTATCAACTGCTTCGCCAAGTTGAGCTTGTCATATTGGAAAAATTATTCACTTCGAAACAAAATGAAGATAAATTTGTAATGTAATGTATTGGAGCTGTTGATGGAAAACATATACGCGTTCAAATATTTCGACATAGTGGATCCATGAACCTCAATTATAAGCAATATTTCTCTATAGTTTTGATGGCAATTGCCGATAACGCTTATAAGTTTATTTACGTGGGGCATATGGGAAAGACTGTGATTCTTCAATATTTCAACAAACTGCCTTTAAAAAAAAATGCAAAATGGTTCCTTAAATATTCCTGATCCAGTCCCATTACAGCACAATACAGTTTTACCTTTTGTTTTAATTGGGGATGAAGCCTTTGCCTTACATAAAAATCTGTTGCGACCATTTGGAGGACACAATCTCAATGTAACAAAAAGAATTTTTAATTACCGTTTAACCAGAGCTCGCAGGTTTGTGGAGTGTGCATTTAGTTTACTGGCTAACAAATGGAGAATTTTGCACAGAGCATTGAATGTGTCCAAAGAACTTGCCAAAGATATAGTCAAGGCTACTGTCATTTTACATAATTTGGTTCGTGAGAGAGATGGTTTGCGTCCAAGTGATATGTATGTATGTTGGTATGAATACTCAAGGACTACAAAATATATCCCAAAGCACAAATATTAGGGGTGGAAAACAGCCAAATGATATGAGAGACGAATTTGCAAATTACTTTATGAGTTCGACAGGATCTTTACCTTGGCAAATGGCGAAAATATAATGTGAAATATAATAAATGTGATAGGTAGTATATTAGTGCTGGGTGGGTGGAAGGAGGTGTTCGCGAATTATTTGATTCAAAAATGGACAGCTATGATATTAGACAACAAGGACGAAGGATTTTTTGAAGAATAAAGAAATTGAATAGACTTTTTATATTATTCTCATATACCGATGCGGTAACTTGACCCATATTTGTTTCGTCCTTCCTCCATGTACGATATTTCAGATCACGACTAGGAAAATATATATCCAGTCGACGTACTTTAACTGATGGGGTCCCACAGGGATCCACAATCAGTGTAACTCTGTTCGTCATTGGAATTAACAAAATTGCAGATGGACTTGAGGAAACAATTGGCGGCCATATCTAGGTCGATGACTCAGTAATTTTCATCTCAGGCCCTCTAAGGGGAAACGTAACTTCGACACTGCAGAGAGCTATCGATTATGTCGTGAGTTTTGCGGAAAACGGAGGGTTTTTTTTTCAACTAGTAAAACTCGGAGTATGCATTTTTGCAGGCTGAGGACACCTCACTACAGACCGCTGTTTTTGATGAATAATAGAACAATTAAGAATGAGAACCATCTTAAATATCTAGGTTTACTGTTCGACAATAAACTCTCGTGGGTACCCCATATAAGGCGTTTAAAGCTTCAAACCCCATTAAATGTCTATCAAATACAAAGTGGGGCGGGCACTGCCACAATCTGTTATATTTATATAAATCGTTGGTTTTATCGAAGATCGATTACGGTTGCTGTGTTTATGGCTCTGCCTCTATATCCTTCTTAAAAATGCTGGATGGCGTACATAACTCTGGCATAAGGTTCGTGTTGGGCGCGTTTCGTGTGTCACTATTAATCAAGAGATAGAGCTCAAGATACGCGTAGTTATAAGAATTCTTCAAAGAATTTGAGCTCGATGAAGATGATATAGTAGTTTGTCCATTTGACGTAGATCATACCATGTTCTATAAAAATCTAGAGCGACATGCGCAACGAAAACACCCAAAAAGAATAGTTCCGAGAGTCTTTATAAAAGTGATAAATGTTCAATAAGTCATAGTAGGGTGGGATAGCAAAATAGTATTTATGCGACGATCATTTGGATAAATATTTCACATATCCAAAACATCTCATATTCAGCGAAATGGGAAGAAAAATATCAAGGCAAAGTTTAATACAATTTCATCACAAACGATATATAGAAGATGAGAATTGGTAAAAATGAAACAAATCAAATTAATATTTCATAACTGATTTTTTATCCTCTGTATGCCTTATTGCTTATGATTGTGAAGGGCCAAAATTGAATATTACTATAATACTATCTCACTAAGGGATGTTGCTCCATGTGATATATAGGAATGAGAATATCATACCCGATCTAAACAGATGCAAGTGGTACAATTAAATGAGCAAGCCGCCGCACACTATATTCAGTGAGTTGGAGAAACAAATCATGATACAGGAATTTCAAGTGTTCCATTAAAGATATGTAGTTTCATTTTATCCTGGACAGCGCATGAAGGATGTAATTCGTCTTTCATGTTTTGTATATCAATTAAAATTGATAATTTCCATTTGTCGATTTCAGACAACTTGAACATATCAACTCACAAATTTCTACCATGGTATCATTTCAATATAGAAAATCGTCGTATATACATGATGTTATTAAGAAATACACAACAACCAATCATTTATAATCTATCAAATATTATTATTAGTAATTACAAATTTGCCCTACATGTAAATATGCCATTTATATTAATGAGAACGAACAAACCCAATTATGGTTATTTGTTCCACTAGACGCTTACATCGGTCAAAATATTCCTTTAGCCGTTCCACATGACGACCACGGTAGTTATGGTCTGGGTTAGTAATTATATCATTAATTTGGGTCGAAGGTACACGTTGGAAAATCCGGCTCAATTTTTAAAAGTTAATGATGACGACAGGAAAAATTACTTTGTATGATTCGGAGTAAGATAATTTAGTGAAGACTTATGCTTCTCCAACTGGTACTCAAGGTAGGATCACAGGTAAATATAAATAAAATAATTTCAGTGTATATTTGACAGCCATCTACACAGTTTTCCTTATCTGCCAATAAAAATTATATTGTTTGTAGACATAGACTTTGCTGATGCTGATTGTGGGAATTACTATCAAGAATTTTATGGGTCAATAAGCTCTAGATACTGAGAACACTGGTGATCTCGACTCTAAAACTCAAGAAAGTTAAGGTACATAGAAAATAAATTCTATAATTATCCTACTTTTTATATTTAAAATGCGAGGATGTGCGTTACATATGTGTAGATATCAGTTTCTTTATACAAGTTGAGTCCACCATGTGTATTATTATTATTAGAACAGACAGGTCCTTGGATGAACTTTAATAGTGGTAAATTGTCCCAAAAAAGCGAGAGCAAAATAAGTAAAAATCAATCTGATAGCTCTGCGTTAGGTTGTCTACCGTCACTCTTCATAATTTGGTAAAAGGGGTAAGTGGAGAACAACAAGAATGACGATGACGACGGCAATTATTTTTATCAAGGGTTTTAGAGTAAACAGAAAATTTCTATGTAGAGAATTGGCAATATTGCGTTTAATTAATGTTATTGTAAATTCATTGTATTATTCGACTTTTCTCACACATGTCAACATTTATCTGAGTGTGCCCAAAAACAAGTGAATTGGTTGACGAAAAATTTACATGCTCTTGAATGGTATACAACACCAAACAATAATCTTAATATTCAACCATATGAAAATTCCATGACTTTTTTTACATGAACAAGATGCAAAAATGGTTATTGTGAAAGTACCTGATAAAAATTTCTATCGAAATGTTCATGTAATTGAAAGCTCTCATCATGGTCATTTCTGTGAAATTTAAACGTATAAAATGCGATGGAGATTGCGACGTACCAAATGAAATGTGTATTCTTTGTTCTTTCGAAGCCATTATAGAAAAGTAAAATAAAGCAAAACATATTCCGAGTCATTATTCTAAGAAGAAACGCGCACCTTAAGGTGGATGCGAAATTCAAAGAAATAATGTTCGGTATGACATAAACCTAAAATGGAGGGTGGAGTTCTAAACGACAATAAATTGTTTGTCTGGTTTTTTGAAAAATCTAACTAATACCGATTATCTTGAACATAAATAGGGGAAGATCAATCGTAAAATTATTATTCGAAAAGCAATAGCAATAACAGCACCATTCTCAATGATTATTCAAAATTTTTTTGTAAACTCAGTGAGATTACTCCAGGAGTGAAATATTATATAACAAATTTTAAAACAATCAAAACAAGATATGGTGAATCAATTTTGGCATCGTTGGAGTTATGTGAACATCCAATTATACTACCTCAACGTTATTCAATCCTCATACCGAAGACCGACGAATTGAACTCAAGTTTCAATGACGACATTCATTTTCTGATAACAGCACCTGTAAATGATGGCGGTTCCATTCCAATTGAGTTTGGAATTAATACGAAGTGGAAACGAATGTAAGGTCGTTGTTTTCAAATAATGAATTGCAATAATTGAAAAAGTAATAATTTTTCTCATTCTCCAAAACATCCTTTATAAATATTATCCATCGATAGAGATTTGCTCAATATGATGAGTGATTCAACCAAGAAAATAAGTCGTCGTTCAATGGCGCAAATTTGTTTCGTGCGAGAAATTAAAGGCACCGCCAAAGTTTTGTCAACCCAAGGGGGGCATACACGGGAAATTTGGTCTAGAATTCCTTTCGGTTATTTCAAAGTGTTGCAAAACATATTGTAAAAAATAAAATAACATCCCATCAGTATATGGATTACTTGGAAACATTTTGTGAAAAGTCATTGGATCAAAATTCAACTGAATCAAGAGGAGCATAATGTAAGTACAATTAAACGGACGAAAATTGTTCCACATGATTGATAGGAGTTATATGTAATTGAACAGACATTACCATGTATGAGACAGTCAGTCAATTATGGCGAATTCGTTTCTTCCTAACATTACATTACCATTTCATAACTTTGTTGTTGAAAGTGCATTCAACCAAACTTATGTGTTCCAAAGATTGTCTATGAACTATAGAGACAATATAAAAAATATTCGGGCAGAGTGGTCAGAATTAATGAATAGGTGATTCATTCTCAAACACACGCATTTTATTGGGGAAAAAAGTTATAAATATATGGCGGACAAAATTTTTAGTAATAAATGCTTTTATGAGAAAGTTCATTGAAAAAATTAAAGATAGTCACAAAAAAAAAGGAACTGAGATTTTAAAAGAAGCTCAGAATGCAGCAGAAAAACTGGAGACTGAGACGCCACACCCTTTAGCGATTTTCCCCTTATTAATTCATTATTTTGAAGAAACAGTTGTGTGTATCTATAAATTGGTTAACGCAACTTACATATTAAAAAATTAAAAAAAAAATACACATACATAATTTCACAAATGAAGCAATTGAAAATGCATCAAGACATTGTTACACGATATTAATTATTTGGAGCAATTCATTATTCGAACACTTCACAGAAAGTGTGGCAGTGGCTGAAACAAAAACCATTGCATGTTTTCCTGAAAATATTCTAGAAGGCTTTCTCATAACATTTACAGTTTATCTTGTAAAATAAAGAATAATACAATAGATTCGAAATAATATTTGCGATGTTGATTTCGTTTTGTGGAATCTTGAAAATTTATGGTATTTACACGTGTTGTCGTACATCTATTTATTTGGATTGGAGCAATAGAACAATGTGCAAGCCTATTCATTGCCCCTCCGATGAGTCGCCACCTTGTCGTGGTGGAGGAGCTTAGTACTTGCAAGGATTCTCGGAGCTATGCCGGCGGGAGTCACTGACTCCTGGCAGGGTCACCCATGCCGGAAAGGTCTAAGATGAGCAAGCAACCAAGAGCGACTCGCTGCCCCTCAGAGGGTCTTATCCTACGTGGTATGACTACGGGCATAGCGCACCCGGGGGGATTTCCAGCTGGGTATGTGTGAGCGCCACTCATACCCTAACAGCGTAATCATATTCATTGCTCCAGCAACCTCCACAGGGCGTGGTGGGGGAACGTTGCACTGGCAAATAACCGGGAGGCTTGCCTTAAACGGCCGGCCTACGGGGGGAAAATCTCTATAAAAAGCCGTAACGTCACGGTCGGTTGACGGACTGTCGCCAATGGCGTAGTGGGTCAGATGATGATCGGCCCCCTAGTTGGTACGTTAAGTCAGCTCCTAGAGTTGATCCTCCTGTGGGGAACCAGGCGAACCCCATCAGTATGCAGTATGCAACCCAGGGGTGGACAGGAAGACGGCCCGAAACGTGGGAACCAGAATGGAGACAATTTTACTGAAAGAAAATATGGAGATGGAGGGTGTGGAAGGCTCGGCCAGGGGTGGTGTATCCCAACTTAGGGAGAACCTTCCGCGGTTGGAGGCTTTCGCGACAATCCAGTCGCAGGAAGTCAAACACTTCCTGGAGGACTGGGCGAAGAAGATGGCATCGGACATCGATGTGATGGAAGAAGTCATGATCCGGAAGGATAAGGAGACCACTCAATGGATGGAGGCCTCAGGTGGTGATTATGCACAGTGGGCGCATTTGATTGACTCGGTGGAAACACCCGAGGATGTCAATGAACTGGTGCAGAGGAAGTGGCCACAGGTGGCATTCCGATTCGCGATTGCAATGACGAATCCCCTGTGCCAGAATATGGGTTCTGACCCAGTAGTCTTACTGACGCCAGAACCCCTAGAAGACCAGGGACCTTCGGCTCTTCTGGTGGAAAGGTATACGGAAATGTCCGGATGTCTTGCAGAAGTGAGGGTAGCACACCTGGTTGTTTCAACTACGGTGTGCTCTTCCAGTGCCTTAGGCGATGAACCTACCAAGAGATACGTGTTCAAAGCCCGATCAGAAGACGAGGGGCAATCCTTAAATGGATGGCTCCGAGAATTGAACGATCTTAGAAAACGGGTGGCCGAACTGAGCAGGACCAGTTTGGCCATCATGGCTCCAAAAAAGGTTGAGCTGTTGATGCTCAGGAAGCTTTTGGAGGTTGTTTCTAGGAGGACTGGGATCAAGGTGACACTGCACCTGCCAAGAGCAGGTGTAGTGAAAGCCGCGGCCCAGTCGAAGAAGAGGTAGCAGGCGACAACGTCGGAAGCTGCCATTTCGGCGAAGGCTCGGCGGACGGAGCCGTCCACTCTACTTGTAGAGGGGGACTGCTCATACGCTGAACTGGTTAAGAAGGTGAGCTCCACTGTGGCTGAAAAATTGCCGCAGGTGGAGGTCACGGCAGCTAGAAGGGCGAAGGGGGGAAACCTCCTTCTGTCGGTAAAGGGGGCGGACGCAACCCCGCTTGCCAGAGTTAACAAAAGAAGGAGCCCGCATAGTGGGCGAGGCCAGTTGAGCCGTGTTGTTGGTGAAACACATCATGGCTGGCGCCAAGGCCGAGGAAGTGAGGGCAGCACTTGTGACGGCTTTCAAGACAACACCGGAAGCTGTCAGGGTGGTGAAGATGACGTCTTCTACGGTCACCAAGATGGTGACAGCTACCGTGGAGGTTGAGGAGAAACTGGAGGCAGAAATGCTCAAGGTTGGTAAAGTGAGGGTCGGCGTTGTTGTGTGCAGGATCCACGAAAAGGTGTCGGTACCTAGGTGCTACGCCTGTGGGTCCTGCACGCACAAGCTGAGAGACTGCAAGTTAAAGCAAAAGAAATGCTTCAAGTGCGGTAAAGAACGCCATCAGGCGTCGGAGTGCAAAGAGAAAGATTTTTGCACTACCTGTAATAAGGCGGGACACAGGTCGGGTTCGACTAGGTGTCCGCGATTTGGACGGCGGATTGCTAGGAGGAGGGTGAGCTCGTCACAGAGCAAGCCTGATTCCAAGTAATCGGCGACAACGGAGGGACAGATGCTCTAAAGGGTGTGGCCCACGTTCTGAGGCGGGGAGGGGCCTCAGAAACTTTTGTTTTAGAGACTCTGCAGAAGTGGCACCGTTAAACGTGTCAGTGCCTGGCGGAAGGCTAAGAAGTCTGGGCAGCAAGCTGAGGTTGCTTGCAGGCACCGCAGAAGTGACATGATGACATGTCAAGTACCTGCCACTGCGGCGGGTTAAGAAGGATGGGCAATGAAATGGGAATGGCTACCCATGGATGCCGGCCACATGGAGATGAGCATCGTCGACATGGTTAAAACCGTAAGCATGAAGCGTGGCGCATCAACCTCCGCAAGGCGCGTCGGGGGTACGTTACACGCTACATGAGCGGGGAGCTTGCCTTAGATGGCCGGCTCGCGAGGAGAGCACCTCTTTAAAAAACCGTATCCCCAAGGTCGGTGGAGGGCTGGTGCCGAAGGGGAAGAGAGCTGATGATGATCAGCCCACTGGCTGCCGCTTTAGTACAGTCCCTAGCGTTGACCTCCCTGTGGGGCACCTGGCAAACCTCACAGTACTCAGCCCTGCCTCGGGAATAGGCGTAACCCCGAGGCAGTAAGATCGTCCCATACTCGTGGGAATTATATGAGTTTCATTAATAATTC
>JAZBGX010001642.1:0-17156 GCA_037414775.1 Zonitis immaculata
CGTTATTAGGTGCTACCGAATTGAAAGGGAAAACAATAAATGGCGCTCCGATTTATGATCCTGTTTTCAAATATTATAAACCGCATAAAAATGATATAAATTCAATTAGTTTTTCACCGAATCGTCGTGAAATGTTCATGACAAGTAGTATAGATGGTGAAATACGTTTCTATCTAATTGGACAAGTACGTATATTTATCGATTTTCTTTATATAGATTGAAATGCTTTTAATTTCTAGGAAGAACCGCCTCAAGTGATTTTCCCGAAAATGTTATTAAATTGTGTATTATGGGTACCTTTTCAGGAGAAAATCATTACCGGTTGTGGTGGTAGAAATATTATCGAAATTTATGATATAATTGAAGCTATACCTATTGAAAATATAACAAAAGAAAAATTAACTAAAGGATTATTAACTTTAATGACTATAAATGATAAAATGTAAGTTATCCAATTATATTTTCGATGATTTATCGAATCAAATTTGGTTTTTAGATTGAATATCGTTGCTGTTTGTAATGATAAAGGTGATGTACAATTATGGAAAGTACCATGGGCACAATTTGGTAATTTATAAAATTATCAATATTAATAATAGATAACATTTTATTTGAAGAATATAATCGAACTAACATGTTGATCTAATTCAGTACATTCTTATGACTAGAAATACTATTTTAGGCACAGAAAAAACAAAACGTGTTCCAATTTTAAAACTGTTTCAATTGAATTGTTCGAGGAATATCCAAATATTTACTAACAGTTTTAAAATGCTGGAGCCAATCAAATAATAAGAATGACTGATACTTATCAAAATAACACAAAAGAACTGGCCGGTTTTACTTATCAAATTTCTCGCGAATCTTTTCCAAATTTCCTTTTTTCTTTTAAGGAATGCATTGTTACATTTTTATATTATATAGTAATGCCCTAAAATAAGAGAAATTTGGTTTCAATTTTTCGACAAAAAATAACTTCATAATAGAAAAAAGTAATTTACAAGACAAAAAAAAGAGAATCTTATATAAATGTTAATAATATAAATTTGTTTCCGTAATTACATTAATTAATAAAATAGAAAAAAAATAATAATAAATAAATAGGTTTAAACTGCGTTTACAGTTGACTACATAGTTCTGTTTTAGATTGATATTATTAGAGATTTTGTGTAATTTCAACAATAATGACTAAATTTACTGCTGAAAGAAGAAAAAAAAAATGTCTTTGGTCATATTAACTTTTCCAATAAAAACAACACATTTTAACAACATGGACAAGACAAATATTAATTATTTTGTTTTTGAATTAATCAACAAATTTCAGTCTTTTCATCGTAATTTTTCTCAAAAAAAAAAAAAATCAACACTCTTGTTGTATTACTATTTAGTTCTTTAGTAGGCAGTTATTTTCTAGTAATAATAATAATAATAATAATTAAAGAATTAATAATAATAATAATGATAATTAATGGAAGCACTTAATTAATAATTAGTATAATAATTTGAGCTTCAATTTATGATTTATATATGCGGATAACGTCCCGTATAACAGCTCTACATAATGGACAATGTCCACCGCCTTTGCCACGCCATTGTTGTAATGCACATTCATAACACATACACATATGTCCGCACATATATAAAACTGCATCGATTGTATTTTCATAACAAATTGTACATTCAGTACCAGTACCAATTGATGCTCCATTCTGTTCGGCCCAATTCAATGGCGTTGAATAAGATGAACTTGAATCAGATGTGACTGGCTATAAATTTAAAAAGAGAAAAATTAATTAATAAAAAAAAATCGATAATTAATTAATTTATATTTACCTCAATGTAAGTACTACTGCATGTTGATAACATAGTGCCTGTTGTTGGATGATTGACTTGTACAGGTGCTATTAAATTGGTAGTTGCCGATTGGACGTTATAATTATGTTGATGACTAGTACGTGAATTGTGACTATTATTATTTTGTTGATGATGATATGGATTATTGTGATTATTTACAGGTACAGTTTGTTGATTTAATAGATTCGCATGTGTTGGAGGTAGAATAACTGACAATACAGTACCACCATTTGTACTTGGTTGTACTTGTATATCAGCTGGTGTTGTTACACAACATACTCTTGAATTTGTTGTTTGTAACATTGAATTGCGACGTAATTCCGATTGACTATTCAAATTGTTTATCGATTCACTTATAGCAGTCGATGGTGATATAATACGTCGTTCTAAATTACGTACAGGTGATGATATTGATATGGATGATGATGATGTTGATGATGATGAAGAAGATGTTGTTGTTGTTGTTGTTGTTGATATGGATGATGATGGACAACTAACAATTCGTATCCGTTGTGTTGAACCGAATATATCGAAAAATGCCCATAATCTTAATGTATGATCGACATGTATAATATCGAATGGATTAATACCATTACAATTGAATTGTACTTCACCATTTGGCGATATACAAAAGCTGATTTCATCGCCTTTATTAAAATTCCTAGCAAAATCACGACATAATACCCAATATTCAGGACGATCTAATAAATAATTGGAATCATCTGGTAAATCAGTTGATTGTAATGTTGATGGATCGCATGATGTTAAACCTAAACGTAATGAACCTTGAAACATTGGTTCAGTTGATAAGATTTGTACAACGACACGTTCACCCAATTGTAATGGACGTGCCGTAAAAACATAACCTTGACATATTTCATGATCAATACGACAAGCTGTATTTCGACCATTTCCCAAACGTACATTTCTACCTCTAGTGCGATGTAATACTAAAGGTGTAAAGTTTATATGTGCCGATTGATATCTTAATAATGGTAATGATAAATCTTCATTATGTTGTTGTTGTTGTTGTTGAGATTGTTGTTGGATATGCATTTGTTGCATTGGATACATAATCCGATCAATATTATCGTCATAGCCATTACAATTATTTGTATAACGTCTGGAATTGTTCAATTGATGACGTATATCTAGAAATTCTATAGCTGTTGAATTGCCATAAACATCAATTAATGCCCATAATGGTCCTCTTGTATCGACACCATTAAAAAATATACCTTTCTCTTCGCCATTTATACCGAAATGTACATCACCATTTGATGTGACATAATAAAATAATATTGTACCTTGACTACAGAAACGTTCATTCAATGCTTTTGCCCAATAACCGGGTTTATTTGTTAAATCTGGACATGCATATTTCGGTAAACCATAACGTAATGCTGCACCACTTGGATCATTATATGTGAAACCGAAACGTATTACACCACTCCAATTATTCGAGATTTCCAAAAATTTTATATAGACCTGCAAATAAAATTAATATAAATTATATTTTGATAAACAACAAATAGAAACGCTTCTTTTTATATTAAGTGATGAATCGTTTTGGCGAAAAAAGTGTCATTTAAAAATACTGCAACAAAAAAACGGAACAAGTCCGAGGTGATTTTTTGTCTGGTTATTAAAGAAAAAAAAAAGAGTCGTCTACTTTGAATATAATGCTATTCTAAAGTTTGAAAAATTGATTTATTATAAAAGCATACTTGAAGTCTTTGTTATATGACCTTTAATGATATTATTATAGTCGAAGATACTTGCCTTTTCATTGACTTTAACTGGTCGTGAACTAAATGCAATCCCTTTACAAAAACTTTCAATACGTTTAGCTATCGTACCATCTCTTAATATTCTTATATTTTCACCATGGACATTATGGAATAATAATGGTGGTAAATTATTAGTACCGCCACCATTTGAACTGGATCTGGACACTGCAACAACAACAATCAAACAATTTTTAATAAACATTTAAACATAAAATGTACAACAACAACATAATATAACGAACAGCTGTAGTTCGTAAAAATTTTTCGCTATAAGCAACTTCCAAGCTATAAAACTATATAAAGAAAGAGACGGTCTATCTATACATTTTACAAAACCATCCAGGTGTTTGAGGTATATAGCTTTTAATAATATATGTATGTATATATCTGCAATATGGCATAGGGGTGGAAAACATCTGTCTTGGGGAGGAAGGAAGGAAAAAAAAAGATATTTGGGAACTTTTCGGGGGGTTTATTTCCGTTTTATCTAACTATCAAACTAATTTATTTAACTTTAAAACAATTGATTGTATAGTAATACTCATAAAATTACAATTATTACTATAATTGTTTTATTTTAATTTTCGGTAGATTATAATGGATGAAACAATAGTATTTCACATTCAAGGACACGGAAATCTCCACCTTATATCCGGTTTATTTTTATTTTGCTTTTATATTTATAGAAAACGGAAACACTTATCCCACGTGTATTATTATTACCATCTTCTATTCAATTTTTTTTTTGTTGAGAAGGTGGAATAATATCAAATTACCAAAATTTAACGAATTTTTCGATAAAATAGTGTTATGTGAGTAATAATTGTGATAACTCAATGTAAATTTTGATAATACCCTTGATGCTGATGATAATAATAGCGATTGAATATATAATTCGAGTGGGTATTATGCAATAAATAGAGCGAGGGTGGATTTTATATATATATATGTGTATTTCTATGAGTAATACTATATAGGGGTGTCTTTTATTATTATTACGCATATAGTCAAGTGTTCACATTTCCATAGTTGATCGACACATACATATATGGTATAATCCCTTATGTATTTATTCGACAATACCCTATAAGTAAAATCAATTTTGCGTTGAAAACGGATTAATAAAATGACAAACCACAAAAACTATTTAAATATATTCGTATACGTATATAGATAGTGATGGATGGTCGTATTAAAAAAAATATTTTTAATTTCGATTAAATTTTTAACATGAGCGCATAGTTTCCGTGTTGTTGTTGTTGTTGTTTCGGACAGGTTGATAAATCTTTTAAATTTCTTTGTGTGATGTTGTTTAAGTTGTTCCCACGCCGTTCATGAACCAAAGAGAATACAGTTTTAATCAACAACATCATTTTCTTCTATTAGGAAATGGAAAAATTACTTATTAGATAGTAAGTGAGAAATCTATAGAAATTGAGTGTACGGATTCAAAATTTTGTTTTTCTTCATCATCTATTGAGCAATAATTTCCGCTTTTTTCCTTCTCTCCTCCTCTCTACTAATAACAAGTAAAATAAATAACTGGTGTTAATGATGTTCCACGTCTTGCTTCACTGATTCATCGATTAAGACTTGTATAACTATATTTATAGATTTAATAATATTGGTCATATTCTCACAATTAGCCAAATTGTCGTCAATATTTTATAATTCGATTTTATATAATTTTTTTTAATTTATGGTAGAAAAAATTGGCGAATCAACCGTTAAGATTGAAAGAATTCGTTGCTGTCGACTAGAAAACCATGACCGAACAGATTGGTTTTTTTTTCGTACTACAATTGTACCATAAAATTCAACAAAAAAAAAAAAGTTTATCTCAAGGGAAGTTTTTTTTTATTGTTAATCCAATATCTAATCATTATTCTCATGCTATAGTGCGTAATTAGAAACAAACAAAAAAAACAACAACACACACACAACAAAAGTAGAAAACTAACGTGATACACGTTGTAGATCACGATTTTCCAAAAAACGTGACTCCCAATAACAGTCGTATAGTAATTTCAAATAAAACTCCGGTTCATTTTATGCGATAATTACAGATAATTCCGGTTTCGTATTCTTTTCAAATCAAACCACAAACCAAACAATATAGAGTATATACCAGTTTTTGTTTTTCGAATAAATTAAGAATTGTGTAGTAATTAAGGAGAAAACAATTATGTTATTATTATACCGTGGGAATTACGCCTTCTTATCATCATTATATCGATTTTATATATTAAATAGTTTATAGTAAATTTTTAAAATTCGATATAATTCCAGACACAAAAAAAAATCTAAATTATTAAAGATGGGGGCAGCCAATCGTAATAATAATGACAAGAAATCAGTGCGTATCATCATTCGAAACAAAAGTAAAACGCCAACAGTCCGAAGAACCGGAGGATATCAAACAACCGGAAACATTAAACCGGATAGAAAAATGTAACAAGTAATTTCACTTTATAAACTATAATTATTATTATTATTTTTTTTAATTATTTTATTAAAGGATGAGTAATATTTTTTTTTCGAAATTTATTTATTTTGTTCGTTGTAGAAAAATCCGAAATAGGAATTTCGTCAACCTTAGGGAATGCCAGCTGTCGAATCTATAAGTTTCAGATTAAAATCCCATGTGATTCCCACACATGGATAGTTAAAATCACCCCCATACCACTTATAATACCCAAAAGGATCTAGTATTTTATCCAACTATTTATTACAATCATAGACGCTCTATATAATCTATAATAATATATTATAGAACTATAGAAGACCACATACTGCGAATAAATCATCATAGATAAATAATAATAGTTAAATATTTAATAGCAACTGTACGTACTAATAATAAATTTAATTCTTTCTATCTATTACTATCATTATTATTTGAATTACCAAAAAGTCTATTCTAGATTCGATTTTGTTATAGTTTAGAATTTATTTTTGTAAAATTTGTTGCATAGATCGTTATATTCAGAAGGTTATCGACCGCTAACTATACTTTGTTACTGTTTCTTGAATTAAAAGAAAATTATTTCCATAACAGTGAATATGGAAAATTCAATTCTTAATAAAATAAAAACAATTGCTAGTAATTATTATAGATATATATTTCTATTAAATAATAAAATAATTATGCAAAGAAAAGATTTTTCCATAATCAACAGCTGTAAAGGAATTTTTCTATTATATACATACGTACTACATAGACTAGGGGTGTTTTTTTTTTTTTGTATTAAATAAAATAAGGGTCGCTATATACACATGTGACTATATATAGTTGTATAATAATAAAAATAGGGTAGATATATTTATAATAACGGTAAAAATTTGGAAACATTTTCCAAGAAAACAAAACAAACGTTTCATTTATTATTTCTCATGGGAATGTTTTTTTTTGTTTTTTTGGGTTGACCAAAAACTATTCCATCAATGAAAATACCATTAATGTTAATGTCTTTTGTCAATAATAAAATAAACAAAAGTCAATATTACTTCCAACAGCAACAACAACAACAACACAAGAGACATTGAACAAACATTGCTTCAATACATAGAAGAAGAACATTTGAAGTTAATATTGATAATAATAATAATAATAATAATGGAAAGAAGAAGACGAAGACGATATACACAACACTTGAAATTTATTTATAAAACCAAGACATTATTAGATAGAAAGTTTCTAAGATATAGGCAGGAGCTACTGTACCGTGGGAACTATGAAATAATCGTGTGGACGTGTTTGTTAAAACATTTAGGTAACGTCAATAGACAAAGATAGATGATAATAGAGACAACGATTTTTTATAAACCTTAATTTTTTTTTATTTTGAATTCCATCTTATAATAATAAAACAAAAAACAAAAAACTATTGCAAACTGTTATCTATAAGAATAGAACAACACGTATTCAATGTTAAAATTCATTAATTTTATTAGAAATAGTCATGTATTGAATTGAATCATTAATTTTATACAGTCTGTTCCATATAAAACACAATATTTTATAAATATACTAGGTGTCTTCTATGAAATCTCATCACTCGATGCACCGTTGATTAGTTATAAATTGAATTATAAATAGCCAATCAAAGTAGTATTACTTGAATTTCTATTTAAATAAAATCCAATCAGCGCTAGCGCGCCAACTCGTTACCTACTCTCAATTGGCTACTTACTTTAATTGATAATAACTAATTAACGGTGCATCAGGTGGAAAAAATCCAAAAGACTTTTCGTTATAGAATTTTATTTCTAATCCATTCATAATACTAATAATCGATTTATTTATTTTTTTATATTTCTTTTTCTAATTATTACAACAGAACTGATGACCTTTTATTGATTTGAGATATTTCGTAAAAAAAAAATATATATTGAAAGAGAAAACGATTTGTGGAATATACGATATTTATTGTATATACAGTCTGATTCACAAATAACTATTTGGGGTGTATAACTGTAGCCCTAATTGAAGAAATTAAAAACGCTTTGGAGGATTTAAAGTGTGATATCTAGACAACATTTTGGCATTAAAACGGTTTCTCTAGCTTTACGGGAAATGTGGAAAATTAATATTATTCAGTTTTTCATAATGAAGGTCTGCATATCTAGTAAAAACAAATGATCTTTTTGGTTTGTAATTTTCTAAAATAGGAAAAATAAAATTCTCAAACGAGAACGTTCTTTTCTTCTTTTCATTACATGCGGACCCTCATGACTCATGAGTTCATGAAATACATAATTATGAAAAATTGAGTTAATGTCTAATAAATCATATCAATTTTCCACATTTCCCGAATCATCTTAACGCCAAAATATTGTCTAGATATCATACTTTGAATCCTCAAGTGTGTTTTTCATTCTCTCCACTACGGCCATAGTTATAGATCCAGGATAGACATTTGTGAATCACACTGTATAGAGAATCCCATATTGTACTTTCATCAATTCTTGGTATAAATTGTAAAATAGAAAGAGAGAGAGAGAGAGGAATGAATGAGAGCATGAAGAATGGTTTTTTCCCAACTCCCGACTTTATTGGTAAAACAAACAAGAAAAAAATATTTCAATTCGGTAAATAAATAAATAATTAAAATAAAAACCAACTATCAAGGTTTATGGAGACAATAAAAGAAGAATGTTATCTTTTTCTATAATAAAATACAATAGAATATAATAATAATGATAAGAAAAGAACGTTAGAGGAACCAACTTCCGTTTCCTATTATCAATATTATTATTATTATGTCTTTGTACATTTCCAGTTTAAAAATAGAAAAAAAATGGAAACAAACCTAATCCCATACGACGTTTAATCTTCTTTAGAACCTTCATTATTCCTCTATTATTGATATTATTATTATTATTATTTTTAATGTTATTACAGTTATTATTATCCTTAATAACAAAAGCGTTCAGTTTATTATCGTTATCAATTTGACACTTTTCTGATATCCCCATCAAATCGACAAAAATTTTTCACAAAACACACATGATAAAATTTCCACAAATCAAAAATAAATATATATATAAACTACTTATAAATATAGACTAGATTTTTTTTTTTTTTTTAAATAATAAATTGTATTTTATAAATAAGTAAAGATAGGCGCACATCCAACTAATACGACTACCAACAATAAACTGACTGGGAATAGATTTTCGGTAAATTTCAAGAGTCGTGTAGAGTTGTAGAGGAATTGGTTATAGAAATTGTAGTGGGGTTGAATTAAAACAGCTGCAGCCACGAGCCATCTACCAATAGAAATTGTGCCACACGCCTGATGCTTTTGCAGCCGGCTATGATCATCATCATGATCAACATCCTAAAGGACAGAGCAGATGTGATGGCACCCCAATCTAAAAACAACATTACCTGTATTTATCATTATTATTATTATTTATATTTATATAGTTTTCATTTTATAATATACCTGTTGGTGAGTATGTGAAATTATTGATAATAATATGCGACTTTAACAAATATCGTGGGAATATTTTTTTGGAAAAGTCCAATAATTTAGTTATGCCAAATTAATCAATTTTTATATTGATGATTATCATCGAATTATAATAATAAATTAATAAAACGTAACAAGTAATTGTTCTCATATATACAGACTGTCCTGAATTTAGGGGACAATAAGTTGTATATCGAAAAGAAGATATTATTATAGAAATTAAAGATGGGATAGCGGATCTATCAATCTATGAATAACTTTCACATTTTTTTTTTTTTCAAATTCAATTACCTGGTTGGATTATAATCAATTAATATCTTTCGACATCACTATAAATATATCTGTCAGATATATTCATATAATCATAATTTTAATTGAACGACAAACATATTTTATTATATTCATTATGAAATTCATTTTTATTATTTAGGAAATTCTATTTTATACATATATTTGTAATTATTTTCCAAATTATGCAACAAAATGACAATTTTTTTGATAAAAAAAAATTTGGGGAATTTTGCGGCAGTTGGTAGTAATTGGATTGTCAACGCTGTCTTTTGTTCAGTGTAATACTAATCCTAATCACAATGAATATGAACGATGCGTCGCAGGCTACCAACCTTATTTTACTAACTATTAAAGTACCTAAAAAGGAGTGCTTTAATAATCAATGAAAGCACTCATTTCGTTACTTTAATTAATTTAATGGAGAATTTTTAATTTATAATATAATTTTTCATTTCAACAAGCGGCAATTTTAAATTCTTCTACTCTCTGACTTGTTGAATTAATGCAAGTTCTTTTTCTTTGACAGCGGAAGTTAATTCTTATCAATGGACTTGATAAGAATTAAGGGTCACTTTGTTAGCCCTATTATTCAATTCAATTATACCTTCTGTTTCAATTTTTCACCACTCGGTTGTAATATTTAATTGTTCCAAAAAAAAATTATTATTGAAATTTTCCTCTTTATTATTATATGGGCGGAAATTGTTAATTAATTGTTGTAAATATCAGGGTCAGCTCATATTATAGAATCGATTATAAATATCAACTGATTAACATACAGAGTGATCCACCAGGGGCATTCCTGGTCTTGTAACTCTCGCTCTAGTGGGTGCAAAAACGGACTTGACGAACTAAAGTGTGATATTTAGAAAACATTTTGACGTTACAACGATTTCCCAAACTTTAGATCTTCAAGTGCATTTTTTTTCCCTCCACTAGAACTAGAGTTCCTACAAGACTAGAGAAGCCTCTAACGGACCAGCCTGTATATAGTAGGGTGCTTCATTTGTAACGAGAAAATTTTTTTTTTAGCGGTGGTCACATGAAAATCTGTTTCCTTACATCAAAAAAACAATCCGCCCAAAATTTGAGCTCTCAATTTCAATTTTCAGAACTGCCTCTCTATCGTGGAATTTTTCCCATTTGAATAACATGTTTTTCCAAAAAAATTGTTATAGCTCAGTTCGGTTTTATGATTTTTCATTGCAATTGGTCGCAATCTGTAGTGTTTTAGAGACTCTTTAAAAGTATCCATTAGAATTTATTTGTAACTTCAACCGCTTTGTCGGTGTCGGCCTCGGAAGCCAATCTCCACGAAAATCGTCACATTTTCTTTGTTATCAGCGTAACAAATAAAGTTACGATTAGAAAGTGAATAAACAATTTATAGGAAATCAAATTTCCAACAAAAAATGTCTTACTACATACTTTGCTAAAGTGCATGATTCGCAAGATATATATTTAATATATTTTCGTGGAACTTGGGCTTTCGAAGGCCGAAACCGACGAGACACGGTTCAAATTGGAGAATAATTTTAAAATGGACACTTTTAAAGAGTCTCTAAAACACTATAGATTGCGAACAATTGCAATGGAAAATCACAAAACCGAACTGAGCTACAGCAATGTTTAGAGAGGAAGTACTCAAAATTGAAATCAACAGCTCAAATTTTGAGGGAATTGTTTTTTTGATGTGAGGAAACAATTTTCATGCGTCCGCTAGGAAAAAAAAAAAAATTTCATTTCAAATGAAGCTCCCTAATATACAGGCTGATTCATTAAAAATAAATCTCTAAGATAGAGATTCCGCTCACTAAAAACTCAATATGCCTCACACAAGATTCAAGAAAAGGTATTCTTGTTTATTTCATGTATAATTCTGTTGGTTTTTTGATTTATTTGTATTGCAAACGTTCCTACACGAATTCTATTAATTTTTTACATTTGAAATATTTGAATTTTTCATTTGTTTTCTCGAACTTTTAGAAAATCTTGTCGAAAGTCTTTCGATAAAATATTAAATACTACATGAATAGATTGAAAGAAATTTGTATAGATGATGAAATGATGCGTGTCGAAATGGTGGATGCGCGCCCACAATTATTTCGCTTAAAATTCCAATTTTAAATATCTACACTCCCAATCATCATATCCACTTCAAAGATTACCTATTCTTGATGGAACATCCTGTATGATAAATAATTAACTGAAATCAACTGTAATATCAATTTTTTGTACTTTCACTCATCTGATTTATTGCAATCAAATTTTTTGATAGATCCCACCATCAAACTCAATATAATTGCATGCATACCTTCGAAATTGTGAATAAAAAAAAATAAATAATTGCATAATCATCTTGTTATATAATAAAATATGAGACAAAATAGAGAGAAACAAGTCCTATAATTACAGGTAAATTTTGTTATTTGATAAAAGAGATAGATGATAATATACAGCGAGAGTTGCTCTATCCAATAATAATAATAATAATATTCAAGATATAATTGAAGATGTGATTTCTACATGTAGAGCTTGCTTTTTACAAATTACCTTTCAAAAATAATAACAAGATAAAGAAAAAAAATCCATTAGACTATATAATTTAGAAGACAACTTCAATATCAATTCGTTATAATACGATTATTATTATTTATGGTAGAAAACAATGCAAAAAGTATTTATAATGGCAGTAGAAGGAAGAAAAAAAAACCCAACTCTTCCATCTTCGCCCACTAGACCGGACCGGACCGGACCGGACCGACCCCATCAACTTTATTCTGGCAGACAGAACAAGTTATATATGCCAGCTGGAAAATATAAATTGATTATATATTGGCTTTTGAGAATGTGCAGAATGCGAATTTATAATACACGTAGGTATATATATATATACACATATATTTACAAAAGGGATTTTTTATTTCAAATAAACAAAAGAAGAATAAGAAGAAGACACGTGTAGAATTCAAGAATAATAATTATTGTTGTAAAAAAGTTGGACGAATTTTAGAATTGCATAACCAATAACCATCTATATATATATCGTTTTCATTCATTTATTGTCAAAAAACCGCATGGGAAAAATAGAATCGTACGACCTTGCCTTCTAGTCACAGGTACCTACAATAATAATAATAATAATAATAATAATTGAATAGAAACTCTTATTCTTAGCTATATATACCTTTCTATTCTACTATATTATGATTTCGTTTATATATATATAGGATCCTTTTTGCGTAACATTAAATAAAATTGGAACAGCTGATGGGCGCCATTGTTATCAACAGATTTCTAAAATCCAACCATCTATTCTAAATGGTCAAATTTATTATATATAGAAGTAAAAACAACCATGGGAAAAAATCTGGTCGTATAGGTACATAAAATAAATAAATGAATGGGCATTAAGTGATAATAATTAGATTTTTTTTTTTTAATTATATACCAGTATAATTTATTATTATTATTATTATTACCGAAGGAAAAAAATTCGATATCCACCTGCCACAACTGTTCCTTCCTTCACCATACAGCATCTCCTGGAGGTGGTTATGTTATTGTTTAAAAGCAGGTGACGTATAGATAGAAGAACAGACGTTAAGACATATGCTAGATTGTAATTCGCTCTCGCACCCCCAATAATAATCACAATAATTTTTTTTTTATTGTTCCACCATAACAACAATAATAATAATAAGAATAATAATAATAATAAAAGTCTATAGCGAATATATTTGTGTAAATGGCACGTAGATGTTATTATAGTAGAACGTGTTTGTTTTGTAAGTATTTTCGAAAATATTTGACCAATGTCCATTGAAATGCTTTTGAGAATTTCTGTTTCCAGAAAAAACATCTGTTATTATTATTATTATTATTATTATTGTATATTGAAGGTCCTGGGAACTTGTCGACTTTCTTTTACTCTTTTATTATTATTACTATATTCTCTACACATGTTCACCATCTTTATAAAGTTCCCCTAGGATGGATAAAGAATACAGAGAATCTTCAATTTATATATAAAAAAAAAATATACAACCTTTTTTCCCTTACGGCCTACGAGTTCGATCAAACTATATTTTCTTATATAGAACTGCTTTCCCATATATACAGAATGACCCACCAGAGGCTCTCCTGGTCTTGTAGAAACTCTTGACACTGCTATCTTACTATCATTGGTAGAGGTAAACTCTTACGTTGTAACAATTTAGTTACTAAAATTGCCACAAGGAGCGTCATAGTAGAGGAGGCCAACTGTGCGGGAAAGAAACAACAACAAGTTTTTGCTGTTGTCTCTTTCCTGTACAGTTAGCCTCCTCTACTATGTCGCTCCTTGTGGCAATTTTAGTAACTAAATTCTTACAACGTAAGAGTCCACCCCCACTACTACTAGTGTCAAGATCTGTCAATAAGACCGTGATCTAAAGTATGGCAAACCGGTTTTTTTTTTACACCCACTAGAGACAGAGTTGCAAGACCAGCAAAGCCACTGGTGGACCATCCTGTATAAATTCCATCTCCCGCATATTTCACTCATTATTTGAGTTTAAAACAAAACAAAACAAAAAAAAAAACACCAGCTGTAATTTATTCAATATACCTATATGTATAGGTGCAGTTATTATATCGAATGCAATTTATCACTGCAATTTCAATTATATATCGAACGATCGGAATTAAAGATAAGATATGAATCGGGTTAATATAGATTGCCAGTGATTGTCAACATTTTTTTTTTGTTGTTACGTAACGGTACACTTTTTATAAATTAAAAGACGATGCACTAACAACAACATTAAATTATTGGAGGATTTCATTGAAGTGATAAGAGGAATGCAAAAAAAATATTTCCAGAATAGACCACTGTGGCATAGTGACGGTACTACATTTTGTGAATTAAGCCACACCACAGTGGTTGGAATCGTCCAAATGGTAATAATGAGTTTCAGTCCGTTGTTTGAAGGTTTAGAGTTTTTTTTTTATTGTACAGCCCATGAACAGACTATTCCAGCACAAAATACCCAATTTCGACCCATGTACAGACCACTTGTATATCGAAAGAAATTTTTCAGCAAAAGCAATTTTTGGAGAATCTAAACTGATTGCAATTCGTATATGAAATGTTTCGAGATCAATAATAAAAGTTGTAAATAAATAAATAAATAAATAAACAATAATAGTGATGATGATGATATTGATGATAATAAATAATAGATAGTGTTGGTATATTATCTAGGATTGGAATTTTCTGGGCTAAAAAAGGTTAAAGGTGAATTCGGATGTATACAGGCTGTCCGTTTTTCGACTTTAACCATGGGGATCTCGCTTATTATAAGAGATACGAGTTCGTTTAAATTGAAGAAAAGTTGTGCATTTTTACGCTGATCAATAATCGGAAATAAATTTTCACTTATCATTTCCAGTTTTTCAGTTAAGGCGAAAAAACTGATTTTTCAGATTTCCGTTTGTAGTTTGTTTTTTTTTAGCGGAAACTAACAAAGCTACACGTTTCTAATTGAAACATTCTCCAGGCACTTTTTTTCAAGGAATCTGAATATACTATCACATTTTCCATAGCACTCTTGATAAGAGAGTTACAACACCCAATGTTGGTTTTTCTTATATTGAATTTTCGCGATTTTTGAATAGAGCTTTTTTTCTGATTTAAATACCTGCCAATCTATTGCTTTGGTTCAAATTTTGTAGAATATGGAGTTTCAATATCTTAAGCTAATCAAGTCAAAAATGTCTTAGAAGAAGTGTTCCCTAAGCACTCTCTGTAGAAATGTGTTTCCTTCAATTTCGCTCATATTATCATATCATGTGATACATCATTTAAATCAGAAAAAACAGCTCTATTTAAAAATGTAAAATTCCTATATGACGTCCATAAGGAAAACCAAAATTAGATATTGTAAATTTCTTATCAAGAGTTCTATGAAAAATGTAATAGCATATTTAGATATCTAGGGAAAAAGTGCCTGAAGAATGTTCCAATCAAAAATCTGAAATTTCAGTTTATTGATCAGTGTAAAAATAAAAATACGCAACTTTGCCCCAATTTAACCGAACTCGTATCTCTTAACTTATAATAAACGAGATCCACATGGTTAAAGTCGAAAAACGGACAGCCTGTATATAAGGTAAAGAGAATCTTATAGAAACATTGAATAATTCTCATAGACGCTGTAGGCTACTGTGAGGAATTGAAAAATCATATTTCTATAAGTGTACATTGAATTAATTAGAAAAAGGTCGATGTTCCAATAGGAGAAATGTAGGTATATAGTTGTTTTTTTTCTTGCTAAATAAAAATCGCCATATGGATGAATAGTACAATTTTAATATTGGAAGAAAAAAAACAAAACAAAACTAAGCATCGTACATCTGTTTGTGAGAAATGTATGGACAGAACAAAAATTGGGTAGTTACAAATGGTAGTAACAGGTGTAACAAAAAAAAAAACACAATTTTTTTTTTTACCCTATATATACTTAATTGACGAGAAACTTATAAAAAAGCAAGGTGTGTATAAGACTCAGCTGTCTCATCATCATTGTTTCATCTAAAATTGTTCAAGAACGAACCGAATATTTTTGGAATACAACTATATATTCTAAAATTATTACAAAAATAGATTTGATTAAACAATTTATAAGAAAAATTGTAAGTGTTTGATTTTATTATTGCAATATATACAGAATGGTCCGCCAGAGGCTTTCTTTCCCAGGAAAATGTCTGTAACTCTGGTTTTAGTGGAGGAAATTAAGTTAAAACGGTTTCTCTAGCTTTTCGGGAAATGTGGAAAATGGAGGACCATCCTGTCTAGCAGATGTTTGGAAATTTTCGAAATTCAACCCTTTAATCGAATATAGGTACATATAAACACCCCCTCAAATCCAGGTGACAAAATTGAAAACTTCTTCAAAACAATATAATTCAAATATATCTACACTTTTATAAAATTTTTATTGAAATATCTATACATATATAGGGGTGAGTTCATGTACGTATTATAATTCACCCTCTATAAATACAATAGAATTTGATTCTCTATAAAAATCTGTTATTATTATTATTATTATTATTATTATGGATGAAATTTCGTACAAAATAAAATTACAATTCAGGTATATAAGTCTATGTATATAAAGTAAAAGTATTTAATATACAGTCGAACTCGGTTATAACGTATTCGTCGGGACCGTAAGAAAATCTACGTTATAACCAAGTT
>JAZBGX010001644.1:1409-17137 GCA_037414775.1 Zonitis immaculata
ATTGTATATATGTATAGATAAATTCCATTTCCTTCTCTCGATCCTTTCTAGAACCAACATGTTTTTGCCCTTTATTTAATCACAATATTTACTCTTTCGATGTAATAAAAAATCAGCAGGATATGGATAGAATAGACTGTGAAAGTTTATGTAAATACATTGCAAACAACTACGTTTTATATTTAGTATGATTAAATATTTTAGAGAAATGGGCGTTCTATTAATTTTTTCCTTAATTTAAGGTAATTGATAATGAAAATCTATATTAAATAGAATAAAATAAACTTGGTTCATTCGTTATCGAAAGCACGAATGCCTATTGAAAAGAATCTCCATCTTGATTCGCCCAAAATGTTTTTGCAGCAGTTACAAGCCGGTTTATGTCTTCAAATTGTTCACTCCTAAGCTGCTTCTTGAGCCGCCGCAAGAGATACAGGTCACTGGAGGCTATATCTGTAAAATAAAGTGGTAGCTCAAGTAATCCGTAAACTGAAACGCGTTTGCCGAACGGAAGCCATCAAAAGTTCAACTTTGTGTACGAGTACGTAGTCCTGGCCAAGCAACATTCCAGCTCACAGTTTGCATCGTCTTCTTTCCATGATGACTTCCCGACACCATCACTTTTTGTGCTAATTTGAATTTCTTCGTTGTTGGTGTGTTCGGTCGTTTGCAAGTCATCGATTCGTCTCTTCTGTTCTACAGTCACTATTCTGAGTAGTCGACGTGCGGACACCTTGTTCATGTGAAGTTTGTTGCTGATGTTCTCTGTGACCTAAACTGAATGTCTGATGGTCACTCTTCGGCTTTTCCCCATACTTTCGGCCATGTGAGAGGGAAGAGGTCGTTTTTGGCAATGATTGTGCTCTGTGGATACTCAGCTCCGGCCTCGACCAGAGTGCAAATGTAAAAAATTGAGGGCACAGTCCTCCAATATTATCACCAAGTCGGTTTGTATGATTCTAGTCGACTTATTTTTTCAGGTACAAATATTTGATGAGGGTTCTACTATCGTTTCTCTCCTATTCTCCCGTTAACTCTCCGACTGCTCATATTCGAATGAGTGCACGGTTCCAAAATATGACTGTATATTTATAGAATTTTTTAAGTGAGAGCTTAATCTCGTACCCTATTTGCTTTATTTATTATCATCTCAAATTCTTATTCCATTACAAAATAATTAGCTCTTTCACAAAAATTACACGCTTATTCTCTTTCATTTAGATCCCTTTCTATATTTTAGATCAAGCCAAGTACTTTGTGCTTCATCAAAGCTTTTGTCTTTACTTTTCAATAATAATAGATTCAATCTTCCAATAGATATATCATCTGTTGCCCTTATTGCTATCCCTTATAAATATAATCCTGAAATCGATCATAATTCACGTTTGAATAGTAGCTATTTCTTTGCCGTTGAAAACTCAAATCACTATAATAAACTCGAGAATTCAAATATTCTAATTTCTAATCGATATCTAATGATTTCCAAGAATTTCAATTTGAATTCCTATATTATCCTGTTTGCGGTATTATTGATAAATTCCCAGAATAATTTTCTTGTTACTGTTCCAGATAACGACCATTGTTTTTCCTTAGAGTTTTGATGGAAATTGCACTTTCCAGACGCATTAATCAATTTTATTGAATAACGTAACCGTTATAATGTTTCATTATTTTTATCATTTTACTAGAAAGATAAGCTGCAATTTTCAATAGTCGATTTTCATAACGTTCAAACAATGAATTGTCTGAAACTGAACACCACATGACAAACATTAACATTCTTAGATATTTGAGTTTGAGTTAGTCTAAATTGAAATTTCCAAGTTTGTTCAATATCAAGAGTCAATTCCTTATAATAATGGGATCTACTTACATATGTTGAATTTTAAAAAGGTCAACAGCCCAGAAAACTGCTGATAACGGCTGAAAATCTCACACTCACCCTATATACATATAGACTTATTTCATTTACTGGAATTCTCAATTGGTTGACTTTTTTCAAATATTTAGCTAGAGTTTGAGTTTATTTAACAGCAAATTTTCATAATAATAAAGGATTATGTTGCTGAAACCTAACCAGACAATACAAATTACCATATCCGTAAATATCCGACAATCGCTTATTTTTAATTGAAATTGTCAGTTTTCTAACACCAAAAATCAATTTCTTATAATAATAGGATCCACTCACATATGTTGAATTTTAAAAAAAACAAACAATAGCCCTAAAGATTGCTGATAACGTCTGAAATGTTCACAATTCCCACATCTCCTGTTCAATGACTATATAGATCTATTCCTTCTATTGGAATTTCCAAATGGTTGAATTTATTTAATAAATATTTCCATCTTTCTAGTAGAATTTCATGGAATTATATCCATTTCAAATTGAATGTACAACGTTGCTTAGATCGGTAAAACTTGTAACGCAACGCCAATTAATCTAGATTGCGCCAACTTTTTTCTTACTAACGAGAGAGTACTTTTAAACTGACTCGATCTTAAGTAAGTGGCGACTGAGCGATTATAGTAGGTGTTACAAATTGTGCTGATGAGAGCAACGTTGTACATTTAAATTGAGACAAATAATAGATAAATCAAAATGGAATTATCTAATGCCTTTTACCGTTTTCTTAATCAAAACTCTCGTCATAATGCTAACCGGTTAACAGCAGTTAGTGGAACAGACTGTATATATTTCCATATTTAAAAAGCACAGTATATATACATATATTCCAATTGAACTGACCTTGAATCGAAATTCAGTTGGTGGTATGCTGACGTCATTCTACCATTATAGATTTTTATCTTGATTCATTTAAATTTCTAAATGGCCAATAGCAAAAAAGACCCAACTTAATTATAATTCGCCTTTATTTGTCAACTGAATTGAATTTTTTATATCTTGTCAAGAAGTTGAATCTAATTTCAAGTTAAAAATAAACTTCATTATCAAAAAAATGTTCACAATTTTTAAATTGAATAATTTTTTATAATTATTATTGTACGGTTTGAATTCAACATTTCATACAAATTTCCGGTTTTATATTCAATTTCTTCGGATTTAACCCTCAGAATCTTATAAATTTCTGTAAATATACCGATAAAACGTGTTTGTATATGTAATTGAAATCTATTATGTAAATGAAACAGTTGAATTTCAAGTGGCTGGGCTAAAATTCACTAGATTCGAATGACCGTTAACCCAAATCAATATAATTCTAAACCATGGAAATTTGCAAAACGGGAGCAAGATCGAACTACTAATACCATAAAATTATACCTACTATATAAAGTTATAGAAGTTGTTCAATGAAATTCGTAATAAGGACGTCTCGATTTCCGTTATTCAAACAGCAAAATCGGATTATAATGTTTTGCTAATGTTAGAATCGATCCGAATATAGTCACTACAACCCAATGGGTTCTGTATTAGAAGCAGGAATAATTTGACCATAAAATAAATGACTGGAATCAATATTTTCCTTTGGTTGGGGTGATTTCTAATCAAATCTAATCCAAAATCAATTGAATAGAGTCTTCTTTATTGAAAATTATACGAAATACAATCAACTTCTATATTAATTGTTAATTAACTCATTTATTCCAAATCGAGTTCTATTTATTTATTTTTGTTATTTTAGTAGCGAATCATGCGGAATGAGCGAAATTCCCGATAATCCCCGGAATAAATTACAGTATATTATCTACAAGAGCATACATCTAGTTCACAAACAACCGTATATTCCCAGGTTCTCGAAAGCTCTCCCATTTGTTTATTTTCAGTTTTTTTGTCTGTTTTTTTTTTTAGGAGTATCGCTCCAAGCGAAATTATTTCGACTTTAAATAATCGTGCATCGATTGGATTACCAAAGTATTAGTGCTGTATTGTTTTATTCGGTGAAAAGTTCTGAGTTATATACGGAATCTAGATTTCCGTTTGATGAATTTCCATATACCTTAAACTCTCTCTTCGACGACCTACACTTGATTCTTCTGATCGAGAAGCGTTTTCAATAATTTTTCCATAATTCCCCGATCTAATGGCTGACAAAGAGTATTTGATGGTAAGAAAATTAATTCAACCTTTTATCAATGATTTTGTGAATGCGAAGTCGCTTATTTTGGAAGTGAGTTCACTTTTCTCTCATATCAAATGTTTTCAACCACTCAGCTATTATTGCTTCGTTCATCGATACTTTTCTCTCGAACCGACAATCAACAGGCATTTTTTCAATGTTTGTTTCTTGCAAACCTTCAATACTGCTTTCATATATAAGAGCATGTCTTATTTGTTAGAAGGCGATAGAAAAGTCCTGTTTCAGCAGCAATAAAAATATCTTGTGGTCAATAATTATTGATTGGAGTGCATAACTTTTTCCTTTCATTCTTCTAAAACCGTTTCATTGATGTTGGCTGCTTTTCCAAAAATGTGCTCTAAAGTAGCACTGTACTTGCGACAAAACTTGTGGAGCTAAATGTTAAACAGTATTTATTAATGGTGTCCGTGTCTAATGGAATCTACATAGGCATTAGAATTTTAGGGTATAAGATAGTCATTCTTGTGTATAGACATATAAAATTTGATTGAACTACATTTAGTCTGATTCGAATTGGAAATGAGAAAATTGCCTCAATTGTAATATATAGACGAGATTTTTGAGTTTATTGAAACAGAAATATAAAATTTTGTTTGTCTTTTAAATATTCGAATAACTTTCGGTTATGATGTTTCAAGAGTAAATTAGAATCGTGAGCTTGATTTTAATTGATCAACATTATAATTTACATGAATTTGTGTGAGAAAAAAAAATTATGTAAATTGCAATTTGATTGTCCGTATGCGTTTGACATTTTATTGGTATAAAATTGGCGGATGCGACGGGTACGTGCGCATTTTTGTCTCCTTGTTATTCCTTCTGAAAATGTAAGGTATACATATAATTGAGTTTGGAAGTTTTCGAAGAATAAATAATGAAATATGGGATGGGACAACAATAACGAAATTCTAAACTGTTGTACAAAAAAATAATAAAAACTCCTGTATTTTTGTTGATGAAAAAATCAATAAAAGAGAAAACTCGGAGAATTATTCATTCTACATAATGAGTGAGCGAAAAATATCGCTCTTTTAGATTCCAAATGAAAATTTGTTATTTTTTTTCCTATTCAAGAGTTTGGAACATTATCGTGATGAGCGGCCTATGGGCAAATTATTGATTGAACTGATAGTCTGCATAAAAAGAATGAAAAATAATATATTTCGTTCTTTTCTACATAACCCTCTCCACTAATTCACATGGATTTTTTAATGAAAAAAAATTGAATTTCACTCCAGTGGTTATTCTGCATTTGCATATTTATTATCGTAAAATAAATAATTGGGTCGATTACAAATTTTCAAGAAAAAAACCAAACAAACAATATTTGAGAGATTCAACCCGGACAATTGTTTTCTCTATTATTCACCAGTTTTGTGACATTTTAATAGAAAGTCTCGGGAACTAAGGAAGCCTTAGAATATTCGCATTATTTTTGGCAATAGCTACAAAAATGCAATTTCAGGAGATTGCTTTTTTTTATCATAATAAGCAGATATTTTCCATGAAAATTTGATGGTATTCAATAATATTTACATCACTTTAAGTAGATCTAAAACAAAATTGTAAGCTACTAATAAAATACTTAATCTCGTGATTGTTCTTCATTATCATGACTTGGAAAAAGCAAATAGTGAAAAAAAAATGTAAATATTACCTTATAACCATTATTATTAGAGTCATTTGCTATTCTCCACAACTAGATCTAATAATCTATCTAGAAATAGGGTCCTGAATATTATGCAGATTATTGGAGATGCTTCCGGTAATATCATAGCGTATTCTCTTTGGAAGCATTTAGCTGCTTGATTGATTGATTTCTTTTCCCATCGGATTTGACTATAGTTGCCGTTTTATGTTGTTGAATCTATTTGGCTTGACAGTGCCATCATCTTGTAATTTCTGAGGTTAGCTTTGACTGTATATCAAATTGGTGGATGCGCCGGGGAAAAAACCAAAACAAATACTAGTTTTGAAGTAATCTTTTAATAATGTAATTGGAAAAGCTGTCCATCTAGATAATAAGAGCCTGAATATGATATTTTCCGGAAAAATAAAGCAAAATATTTATTAGAATATTAATTTGAATAGCTATATCACAATATCTTTTTTATGATCAATTGGTAATTGCTCAAATGAGAATTTCGGGACTTATTAAAACGGAAATTTATTACCGTCCAAATATTTTGATAAAATTCGATACAATTCTCATAATTTTAAATTTATATCACTATATAGATATGGGTCGAGTAGTGAATCGTTGGATATTGCCTTGATCTACCCTAGTATTGATTGAAAATGGAAAATAATGTGAATTATTCGTTTACGATAAATGTGAAATTTGTACGGTTGTAAAATTGGCGGATGCGCCGAGTGAAACCCTATATATCTATAAATAAACATTCTGAACACATGTTGAATTTCGTGTTTATTATTCACATAGGTCAAAAGTCAAGGTTTGCAGCTGTATTGTACGCCATATCGACCATTATTTATTATAAATTCTGACAACAATGAAAATGTAAATTTCCAACAACCCGGTGATAATCTTGATATTGATTATTTTTTTTTATCAACTGTATTATTATTTCGATAGTAATCCACTGTTAGAATAATGAAATATGGAACATAATAATCTACAAACAATGGACTTATTCCAGTTATTGGATAAAATAAAATGAAGAATAGAGAAAAAGTATTAGTTATGAAATTGGATCTAACTGTACTCGTAAAATGGAATTAGGTTGCTTGAATTTGGAATGCAATATAAGAACAAAAACTTCCAATATTTGATATTGAAGTGATTTATCATTTGAGAAATAAAGCAATTTTAGTCGTTGTCAAAAGGAAAACAAGTATTTTAGATCTAATTTTGAGAT
Organism: Zonitis immaculata; assembly: GCA_037414775.1. Classification (NCBI taxonomy): domain Eukaryota; kingdom Metazoa; phylum Arthropoda; class Insecta; order Coleoptera; family Meloidae; genus Zonitis; species Zonitis immaculata. The sequence goes on from JAZBGX010001644.1 coordinate 8,389, forward strand.
AGAGCCTATTGTGTGTTTCGTTTATTTATGGAAGCTACTGTGCAAACAGGGTAATATTGGAAGATTTGATGGGAATTCTCCCGTCCAAGTAACAATGTTACAAAACTTATTTTGTGAACTTAACGGAACAAAAACAAAAAATACTTGGTATAGGCAAACGGATTTACTATAAATAGGACCTATTTGTTGTTGTAATCGTTGTCGTTTAACATTGTCTCTAAGTACTGGTAGTTATAAATAACAAGAAAAATTATTAACTCTAACAAGATTTCGGTCTCTCAGCCGTGATGGGAACGATGCGAAAAAAAAAATAGAATATTTCTTGTACTTGTCAAATATAAAATGTAGAGAGCAATAAATAGAACTCGATACAAATATAATTATTTATTATTTAAGAAATAATAGACAGGTTTGAATCGACAAGAAAAAATTGTATAGGCGTGCCAGTTGTTATCAAAATAACAGGTTTATCGGAAATAAAGTCAGTAAATTCATGGTGATGAAAATAAAACGTTATACAAAAATTTCTTTGTCACTTCATATTTGACGTTTTATGTGAGAGCTCTAAATAAACCATCTTGACGATTGATGCAAATTTCATAGTTTCTCCTTCTGTGTTGCATTGAGCTCAAAAGGTGATTCTCTTAGGAAATCAAGAGAATTTTATGGAAAAAACCTTGAGCAAGTTTCTAATGCTTATCAATTTTTCAACATTCGATTACAGTTTATACAAAAGTTTTTATCAAATAAAGTGAGAAACAGGATAGCTCCACAACTAGATGACATCGCTAATGAGATGATCAAATATAGAAGGAATATACTCTTTGATCTTCCACATATTTTCTATAACAAGATAGTTACACTCAAGAAGATCCCAGAAGAGTCGAAACAACGTATAACAAAATACCTATATTCGAGGAACAAAAGTCAACCCTAACAATTGTCAAGTCAATCTAAGAACAACGATAATCGCTGAAGAAATTGCACACACCGAAATCAGTGTCGACAAAATAAATCAACAATAGAAAAATAACATTGCATTTAACAAAGCTTCTTTCATGTGTTTCATAGACTATACAGAAACCTCGATAATTTTTGGAGAAGTGGAATATAGCAATTATGAAAGATTTGGAATATGGAATTTAATGCTGACGATGCCTTTTGATATCCGAAGACGACTAAAATTTCGAGACAAGAGCGAAATTATACAACATGGTATCTATCGCTACTTAGAAAACTCAATACTTTACAGTGCCTAGAGAATCGAGAAGATGCAAACTAGTGGTATACAATCAAAGTATGGAGCAATTGTAAATTTCGAATACTTGATGAAGCAGCTCAACTAGTAACAGAAATCTGAAACTCTCAAACGACTAGAGCAGCAATCGTTTTGGAATATCTACGTGACATAGTATGGTGAAACAAATATATGAGCATTGGAAATAACGTTAGAATATACAAAACAGGCATAAAGCCAGTAGGAAATTTTAAGATACAAAACCGGCAGCGAGGGAAAGAAACCAACTGTAGCACGACTACCAGCTCCAACAAGACGCTGGGCAGATCGTTGGACATTGCAATAAGTCTTATATCAAGAATAGTATAGAGAGGAATTTCAAGATGGGTTTCAGGAAACAACGTTTGTAGCTTTGATAGACAAATGATTGTATGAATAAGATCAAAAGTATCAGAAATTGATTGGAAATAAAGTGTAAGAGAAATGATTCATTATATTAATACTGTTACTTGAGATTTATTATACTATCATGCCGGAAGTTTTATCATGAAACTATTTTCTATGAAATTTTTGAACAATCTGCAGTTTGAAGATTGATTTCCTTATTTTAGATAATATGTTGCACAAGGCAATTTATAGGTTTTCTTCTAAATAAACAGAGGACCATTAAGTTGTCAAAAATATTGACTTTCAAAGTAATAGAGTCAAATACTATCCTGGGGAACATTGATTAATGTATATTGTGATGAAAAAAAACAAATAAAAAATTATACGGAGTTTATGAAAACAATTCACATTTTCACTCTTACATGTTTAAAAAATTGTTTAAAGATGAATTTTTAATAAAATAAAATATTTCAACTGAAATGGTATTTTTAGTTTGACATCCCATTTTGATGTCTCCTTTAAAAATCGATAAATCTTTGTCAGAATGAGTTCCACAGAAAGCTTTTATTGTCAAGAAAGTTTCGGAGAGTATGACGGAGCTTGATTAAGTGGATCGAAAAATTTACAAATCGCTGTGAACTTGTTTAAAATTCGAAAAATCGGTAAATCTTTTCCCATGAAATAATTTCGGTCAATCATTCTATAATTGGCAAAAGCACGGGAAATAATAATTTTGTAATCATGTTGATTAATATAAAGCTGAATGGAAATTGGCGGAGGAGCCGGGCAAGCTTGTCACTCAACTCTCTATTTGTGTTATTTAGAAAAAAATTCAACCATTTTTGAAAACAATAACGAATAGTTTTGTAAAATATTCAAATTTACATGAATCAAGAATGTAAAGATAATAAAAATCATTGCTCGTGACGTTGGTTCCAATGAAAATTGAAAAAAAATAGTTTCACCAAGACTTTAAAAAAAAAAATCGAACAAAATTGGTGGATGTGCCGGGTAAACTTTCCATTCAATAAATCTAGATACTATCTGGGATCCAGTAGTTTCAAGACAATACAATTACATAATTAAACAATTCTATGGTCCGAGACAATATGTTCTTTGAAAGAACTTTTGACCACTGTTAGAATCAATAATACTAGTTTGCAAACGACAAAAGTTGAACTAGAGCATTATATAGGAAATGTTCTAGTTCAACTTTTGTCGTTTTAGTAAGATAGTCATTCTAAAGTTATGGCATCAAGTAAATTCTCCACAAAATTCAAAACAAACATCCAAATGTACACAAATTTAACAACTTTCTTTCTCGTCACTTCATATTGGAAGTTCTTGCGTGTATAACGATCATTTTCGTTTTCCTATAGTTCTTTAATTTTCCACGTAATTTCTTTCCATTTATTACATTCACGTGTCCTTACTACTCTCGTCTGTCCTGCAATTGATATAAATATTCAGCTTTCCCTATATATTTCAATAATCCACTCTCTATCAAATGGATGTTGTAGAATGAACTTTAATGGGAGTTAATTTTCGATTGATTGATCAGAAGCAACCATCTAGAAAATAGTTTATAAGCATAAAGTTACTCGAAAAAAATGATTCTCGTTCGAATAGAAATTTCTTGATGAATTCCAAATTGGAATTCATTAGTTTGTTCCAGGTCAAAAAACAACCTAAATTGACCAATAATGGTGTGGTTGTTGTTACTGTTTTCAAAATCATTATTAATGTCTCACAAAATTATTCACCCCCTTTTTCTAATTAACTCATTTTATCTACAATAAATTTTTATTATAGCTATTTACAAACAATATGCTGGATATTACCATTGTTTGATCTTGTTGATTTTTTTCTTTTTGTTTCAAGTACTGGATAAAATGGATTGGTACGGCAATAATATTTTATATATGTTTATTCATGTCATCATCAACATCCGATGATAATAGTAATGATGATAATGATAATAATGTATTGCATATTGGTGGTATTTTCCCTATTGCTGGTGAAGGTGGTTGGCAAGGTGGACAGGCTTGTATGCCAGCTGCTAAATTGGCATTGGAAGATGTTAATGCTAGAAAAGACCTATTGCCAGGATATGTTCTCAAATTGCATAGTAACGACAGTGAGGTGAGTCTTATATGTTTGATTGAATATTGACTTTTCCTAAATCATATTTGGTTGATTTGTTTGTTTGTTACTTCAAGTAAAGTAATGGAATTTTCTAAAAAAGAAAACTCGATAATCCTACCGATCGAAAAATAAAGTCTAAAGCAATATTTTGTTTTATATTTTCCGAAAACGCCTCGAGTCATAATTTCGTTATTTATTCATGCTCAGATTTAAATAGAAAAATATCATTATCTTAATCTTATTTTGATGGAATAAATTCCAATATTAATCAATACATGTTTTGAAAGACAATCAGAATTTCCATTGAAACAATTCCAATATAACGGATTTAAAGTTTTATTGTAACAAAAAGGAGATAGGGATTTCAAAAATTTAATGCGAAACCATAAACAACAAACGCCTTATTTCAGTATTTTCTCGTTTGTCAAACTAATATTGATAAACATAGGATGCTGTTCCGTACCAAATGTCGATCGGAGTGATCTCGATATATATGAGGGATATATGCTGGGGGGGTAGGTAGGAAAGAGATATATAGAGAGAGGAATATGAAAAGAGTGCAAGAAATAGGAAAATAGAGATGTAGAGATAGGAAGAGAGGGAAATAGAGTTGCATTGGAGCTAGAATAGAATAAGTGAGATTTGGCCAAGCAAAAGATGCGAAGATAGGGGAATATAAAGAGAAAGAGGGTTAGCTGAGTAAGAAATAGGGGGGTGAGAGAGAGGAAGAGAAATGGTGAGAGGGAAGATATGGTGTAAGAGCGATAAAAAGAAAGCCAGAGAGAGAAAAATAATGACAGAAGTCGAAATAATGACAGTGGTGGATGGGGAGCGAGAGAAAGAGAGATAGAGTATGTGTGTGTTTGTTGGTAGGAACAGAGAGTAGGTTGATGGGTGTGATGGATAGGGGAAGATGAAGATATAGAGAAAGATAAATATAAAGAGAAAGTGATAATGAGGAAAATAGAGTTTGAGAGAGATACAGGGGTCAGACAAGGAGCTATTTAGAGAGGAGACATATAAAATAGGGCGAGACAGAGAGAGACAATTACGAGCAAGAGAGAGAGATTGTTGAATAAAATAAAATTCAAATAATTCGTTGAATTGCATGGCAAATAATTCGGAAATTTTAAGCTAATAATTTCAATATTACAGACTTATATTCCAACGAAACAGAGTAGAATAAGAACTCTGTAAAGTTAATGTAAACATCTCCAACTCAATAAATCAATCTCAATCTTAACATGATAGTTCGATTAATTTTAATTAAATTGAACTAGCTCTAGTGTTTATTATTATATCGGTATTGAATAAAGTTGAAATATTTCAGTCAATAAGTTGACTGTGTAAAAAATTACAGCAAGGAGTAATGTTCAGGAATGCCTGAAAAAAAAACAGAAAATTCTTACATTGTTAATTCCATTCTATTCTATAACAATTGTAGTATCGATCGTCAACGTAAACTAATATTTCAGTGTAGAACAAGTGTGCCACAGCTACCGTCACGAGATGTAGAAGATTCAGACGATTTATGCGAAATACCAGCAGTTGTTAATTATTGAAATTACTGCAAAGAATCTCCATATTTATTAAAAATTTACCCGTTGTCAGCGTAGAAAGATTTAAAACAATGCAGCCCTGTTGGAAACTGACAAAACAAACATTACTTACAGAAAAAAAGTAATATCAAAGTATTGTCTTATGTCTAGCTCGTTTGTTGAAAACTCCTAATGGAAAGCGACATTATTCGCCTCAAAGAATGTGGAAACTTGTAAGAGAAATCGAAACTGAAATAAAACATATTGTAATTAGATTATCGAAATGATCAATGGTGATTGTACAAGAGAAAAAAAGGCTCGATTTAAATTCAATATACAAAATGTAACTATTTGATCGTAGATTAACTCCGGACTAGTATGATCAATCGGTTGTTGGGTTGTGTAAACAAATGATCCGACTTCCAAGGGACCAATTGTCAGTATAACAGACTGTTTAGTTCCAGGAGAGGGCATTCAATAAAAAATAAATATACATACGAAAAAAAAAATAGGAAATTTCGATAAAAATAGAATAATAAAACTTTAACTCATAAGAACAGTACTCTATCTTATAACTTTACAATATCGTTATCGACATCCCGATCTTCAGCTTGTATTTTTTATATTAGTAATAAATGTAATTTATTTCCTACAGCATTTTTATTAATTTGATCGTTGCAATTCTGAAGATACGAATTAATATTCCAATTTATATAGAATAAAATGAAAATAAAACAAAAAACAAACTTGACAACTGATAGTGATAAACAGCTGAATTAACTGTATGTTGAGAAATAATAACTTAACGAGCTTGATATTTCTTGAAGAAACGAGTCGGTACATTAAGAACTTTTGAGAAATTTTTAATAAGGCAAATGCAGTTGTTCCACTTTGTTGATTCCATTGAATTATCAATGAATAGTGAATTATTTATAAATAAGTCGCTAGAAGTAATGAGCTTTTCTTTGTTTACATAAATGGATTTTCCTATTTAACTTAATAAATAGTTAATTTGTAATTTTAAAAGGATTCAACTTTAAGTAGCAAATGCAATATAAATTTCAATATAAAATCATCAACAATTCAATTAGTCCCAATTTAAATTGCTAAAACAATAATATTATAATAATAAATTGAAATTTTAATTTATTATAATAAATTTGGCGATCTAATATGGTAGAAAATGGAACATTTTCTTTTGGAAAATATTTGTTGAATGTAGAAAAAATTCGTCATCCCTTAAAACGGACAATTTAACATAGACACTATAAATAGCCTTACAGTGACAGGTATTCAGTAGTAAATTAACACATAGACCCTTGTCAGTATGTATTACGTCTCTCTTACCCTTCTGTCATGCTCTCTCCCTCTTATTTTTTTATAGTTATATGAATGGAGTTAGTTGTTTCTAGTAGTCTAACTATAAGTTACAATAACTGTCTAAAGTTTAACAAATGACGAAAAGTCTATAATTGTGAGGTAATACTAATGAATTTTCAGTACATGATAGAAATTCTTATGCTCTATATACGAGGCTGATCCAAAAGTGATAGCAATCTAACCTGCTCTATGAGCTTGAAATAGGAATAGATATCAAGTAATTTAAAACTCGCTCCTCGGATGGCAGCCATCGTCACTTTGGCTTCGTCCACAAGTGAATTTTCCTGAGTATCAGTATTTCAGCCTTTTTTTCGTTGATGACTCATTGCAATCTTCTTATTTGGGCAGCGTCGTAGAAGCCTATAACCTACTTTGGAACCCCAGAAAATAGACGGCATAAATTTTTGCGCAGAACTAACGATTTCAATTCCCTTCGATGTTGGTGAGGACAGTGGTTCCCAAATCGGTTCTGGTCAGCCTAGATATATATTTGCTTGGGAATTATCACCGAGCAGACATCTTGTTTGTGAGGAATTTATTGCTGAGTATCCTCCGAAGACTGATATCTAAATGTCTAATGGTCATTTTTGACTTTCTCACAATTTAACGATGTAGGACGTAGATGTTGGTTGTTATCATCTTCTCTGGATATTCTGCTCAGTTCGAACACCTTGCACCAGTATGTAATTGTAGAATATGGACAGGCACAGTCTTTCAGTATTTCCACTCACTCAAAAAAATGATTATCTCTTATATAAGTTGAGTTTCCTTCCGTTTTGAGTCTATTGACGAAATTGACTGATCATGCAATTGGATGATAGTTTGAGAAAACCATTTTTGTCTCTATTAGATGCTATTTCTGCTAGTCTAAGTCGAAACAATTATCATCAGTTACATATAGAATCTTGTTGGAGATTATAATTTGAGAAGATCTATCAAAACGTTTAAATTTCTAGTAGGATAAATGAAATCAATCTCTAACAAAGGATCGCGTTCAAGTGTTTCCAACTTGACATTTTATTTTGATGTTTGCCCGCGAAAATCAATAGGATCATTGTCAAAATAGCTCTTAGAGGAACGTCAGACTATAAATTCTGATTGTCACGAAAGTTTCCGGAAACTATAGATTGATTGATTTGATTGAAAGATACACGAATCACATTAAAATATTATCGTTCTGGAAATTGCTTTGCGGTTAGAGAATATTCTTAGAAAATGTCAATATTGAATCGCGGCTTTTCTCAGGATAATTGTATTTTTTAAATGAATTTCGATCACTATCAGAATTAATAATAGTGACTGAAGAATGCACAAAAGTAAACTGGAGAGTGCCGTTCATCGTCTTATTCACAATCTGAAATAAAAGTGAATTATTAATTTGAGAGCCAAAAAGGATTCTTTTGATATGGAAATATAGGAGAATCTTTCTCTCAAAGGAAGATCTTCATCACAACTATGATTAAAAAAAAAAAAAAAATCACATACAAACTCCAATTAAGTGAAAATCAAACGTCTCACGCTCAGCTCTCGTATTTCTCAAATATTTTCCATTTCAATAGTATACGATTTCACAAAGAACCAAGTTGTTGGCAGTACAGAAATTGTGTAAGACCGCCAATTAAGCTAGACCCTTATAAATTATTCATTATAATTTATAGTAGGCAAATGTGGTTTGTCAGAACTAGATTTTCGCAAACATTTACCAAAACGGCTCAATGGTTCTAAATATTTGTAGTTACATCTTGTTGAGGATGGAATGTGGTGGAATCAAAATCTCTATCACATGTCATGTGCTAATTAGTTTTCGAAATATCAGAAAATACTCCTTATTCCACTTTAATTCATATATTTTGTAACAGTTAGATAATTGAAAATTCAGTCACTAAACATAAGCAACATAGATCTTTTGCACCAAATTGAACAATAATTCGAGTGATGATGTTATAGCATCAGTACACCTCGTTTCATTTCAATAAACATATTGATTCATGCGCGTACTCAGTTATATTCTTATAAATTCGGTTTGCTTGTTTCAATGGTATTCGATTGTTGTTCTTCAAGT
>JAZBGX010001646.1:372-16196 GCA_037414775.1 Zonitis immaculata
TAAAATTAAAATTGATTAATCAACAAATTGAAATTCCTATTTGAAAGTGAATTTCATATTATGCAATTGAATTTCAATTGAGGTTACGTTACATGTCTCGATTTGCAATTAATTTTCTATATAGTAAATTAAATTAATTGACTTTGGCAATTTCTCAGGTGCTCTAGCTGCTGGTAATGCTGTTATAATAAAACCATCCCATCATACACCGGCATATGGTGAATATTTAGCCAAGAATCTATCGAATTATATTGAACCGGATGCTTATCAAATTTATTTGGGCGATATAAATAAAACAAATGAATTGTTGGAAGAGAAATTCGATTATATTTATTATACAGGATCGGTGAATGTTGGTCGTTTCGTACATTTAGCTGCTAATAAATATTTAACACCAACAACATTAGAGTTGGGTGGTAAAAATCCGGTTTATATTGATAATAGTGTTGATATGAAATTGACGGTACGTCGTGTATTATGGGGGAAATTGATGAATTCCGGGCAAATTTGTGTAGCTCCCGATTATATTCTATCAACGAAGGATGTACAAGAGGCATTTTTGAAATACATACCGGAAATATTACAAGAATTCTATAACGATACTAACCGTTATTTCCCGATAATCAATCAACAACATTTCCAACGTCTTGTAAATTTAATCGATAATTTAAAAATAACGTATGGTGGTTTAGTTGATTCGCAACAAAATTCGATGCAAGCAACAATTCTAATCGATGTCGACCAACAACATCCAGTGATGATTGAAGAGATTTTCGGACCCATACTTGTCCTACAAACAATCAATAATGTCGATGAAGCAATTGTTTTTATCAATAACAAACCGAAACCGTTGACAATCTACGTATTTTCGACACAAACCAAAATCAAAGAATTATTTTCGAATCGCACATCAAGTGGTTCGTTAGTGTTCAATGATACATTGATGCATATAATTGCTGAGGAATTACCATTCGGTGGTGTTGGTGATAGTGGGATGGGTCTTTATAAAAGTGTTTATAGTATCGATACGTTTTCACATAGGAAAAGTGTTTTGGATAAGAATTGTTGGTGGTTGTTGGAGAAATTGAATCGTTTACGTTATCCACCTTATAGTCGGAAATTCAATAATATTGCAGCTTTCCTATTGAAGACACGCAAACATTATGTACCGACAAAAATTTTTATTTACATTTTTCTATTTTTTCTAGGCTATATTTGCTGTTATATTATGCTACAATCATTTCTTTAATTGATAATTTATAACAAGTGTATCATGCTAACTCTCCCCGAAGTTGGCTATGCATTGGACAACAAGAGAGAGCTTAAGATTTGACATTTGTCAAGTTGCATATCTACGCTCACAAAGTCGTCGTCGCCAACTGCGACGAGAATTACCATGATACACTCGTTAAGTGAATGAGTAATTACGTAAATTTTTGATTAATAAATTTGTTTATAAAGAATATTCATAGTTTTTTTCCAAATAAGTGAGTCTCTTGCTCTCTCTCTCTCTCTCTCTCTCTCTTTATACACTTCTACATTCCTTCCGTCACTCTCCAACCCTATAACCTCCCACTCTCTCCACTCTATTTCCCCCTCTTTGTCTGTATCTCTCTACATATCTCCCTTTTCATAAGTCTTGTGTCCATATCTCTCTCTCTCTATCCATGAATCTCCTATCCATCTCTCTCTCTCTCTCTCTCTCTCCCTCTCACGATTTGACACTCTCTCTCTTTTCTCTTCTATACTTTACTCTTTGTTCCTGCTTACTCTCTCTCTTTCTTAATTTTTTTCTCCCCCTTTCTATATATATATCCCCATCTCTCTTTTTATTCTTCAACCCTCTCGCTCTCTCTCCCTATCTACTACTAACTTCCTTCCGTCACTCTCCCACCTTATACCATCTTACTCTCTCCAACTCTAACTATTACACTCCGCTCTATTCTCCTCTCTTTCTCTGTATCTCCCCATATAATTCCCTCTTTATAAGTCTTTTGTCCATATTTCTCTCTATCTATAAATCTGTTCATATCTAACTATCTACCCCTCTTTCTCTCACAGTCACTTTTTCCTTTCTCTCTCCCTCTTTTTTCCTCTCTACTCGTTTCTTACACTCTTGATCTCTTTGTTCATATCTCAATTTTTTTTTTCTTAATCCCTCTCACTCTCTCTCTCTCTCTCTCTCTCGCTCTATTTCTCTTACTATTTACTTATTAGAATCCTAAATCTAAGATTGTGGTACGCACTGTATAGTGAGAACTGGATTTTAGAGTTTAGAGTTTATTAATATCAAAACTATTATTATTATTATTATTATTATTATTTAGTTAATTTTAGTCATTATTATTATTATTATTAGAAAAAAGTTAATTATTATTTAATTATTATCAACAAATATTTTTTATCATATATGGAAAAGTTGAAATATAATTTATAGTATAATTATCGTTTTAATAAAAACAATCGAACAACAAAATTAATACATACAGGCTGTCCAGAAATTATGCAATGTAACACAATTTCGAAAGCTAAATATTAACGAAATTACAGTACTTCTTTTTAATCTAAAGAATATTTGCCAATAACTTTTTTGGTATAGAAGCGATTGTTCTCAAATTTGGTACACTTATTGTTCATGGAATAATATACAGAAAGTTACTCGTGTTGTAAGTCGATAAAGTTTACCGTTTTTGAGTAAATTGCGTACAAAGTTAAACAACAATTTTTAAATTTCATCCGATAGAGAATAAACAAAGTGTGCCTTGGAAGACAAATGCTACGATGTTCCATAAAAACAAAATATTTTCAATTCTCATCAATAAAGTTGGCGCTGTGCATTTGGAGAACGTATGACTCTAGCTTAGTTCATACATAATTAAATTTGATATTTTTTGTAAGGTTAATGACTCAAACAAGTTGCAGACATACGTTCATAAAGTCACCGCCAACTACGAAACACTCAGTATATGCTCATTTTATAACAACATCATTTGTTTTTCCACATTCGCTTTCAAGGCATGCTTGGTTATGTTGTATCGAAAAAAGTGTTATATAGACATACATTCCTAAGTATAAAATCACCCCGTACATTTTTTCACGTACAATTTTCGGACGTCCTGTATACTTTAATAAAAGTAAAGAAGAGACATAGTGAGACAGAGAGAAAATTGTAGTTAATTACCTAATTTAGAATCTATGACGTATATGTTAGTTAATTAACATTTAAAAATCATTTTAGAGATGGGTTATTCTCTATATAATTGTACCTATTATTACAAACTCTAATTGTGGTTAAGAAAATATAGATAATCGAGTTTTCTTTGAATATATACGGAAAAAAAGTTCTAATTGGTCCTATATAGACACGAACTATCATAAAAAAAAAATTTAAGTTGGTAGGAATTGTCACTGATAGTGATTAAAAAAAAAAAATCCAAATGCCAACTTTACAAAAATAAAAATAATTTTGCGCCATTAATTTTGATGATTTTTTTCTATTTTTGGTTAAATGTTATTTTCTTGTAATAATTTATGTTTTAAATCTAGTTATCCTTGATTTGTTTTGTTTTTATTATTAATTGTTATTGTGCGGTTGTATAGCCAGAGCCGTATTGGAAATTTCTAATGAGGTTCATAGAATTATCATAAATAGATAGTTGTCCTTAGTTCGACTCTGGTTATTATTATTTATCCAAAATGGAAAGCTTTGACCTCTCTCTCTCTCTCTCTCTCTAAATATGAAACGATTCAAAGTTTAAAAATTTATTAATGATAAGATAACGTAATAGTTTCTATAATTGACTGGAATAAAATACCAAAAAGCACAAGGTAAACTTAACAATTTGTTTTCAAGGTAGTGGCGAATAATAATGAAACGGCGCATCGCTGCCAGCGCACAAAAATTGTTTATAAATATTTTTAAAAACAATAAAAAATACAAAATCGATCTCCAGTCGGTGATAAACTAATAATGGCACAACAATCATTTAATAAAATAATTTTAGAAATAGATGTTGATAATAAGAGAAATCAGCAAAAATCAGCAAAAAGTGTTGTGGAAATTGCACGGAAAACTTTTGAAAATGGTCGTACAAAATCGTTAATATTCCGCAAACAACAATTGAAGAATCTATCAAAATTTTTGAAAGATAATGAAAATTTAATTTGCGATTCGATTTATAAAGATTTGAAACGACCAATACACGAAATCAAATGTTTCGATATACAATTAATTGAAAATGAGATTTCATTAATGTTGAGACATTTGGATGAATGGTCCGGACCGGAGAAACCGACGAAACAATTTGCTAATTTCTTCGATGGTGTTTATATTCTAAAAGAACCGTATGGTGTTGTTCTAGTTCTTGGTGCTTGGAATTATCCGTTGCAATTAATTTTAGTACCTGTTGTTGGTAAATATTTTGTTAAACAATTTTCTTACCTTGAATTTTCAATAATAACAATAATTTATTATTTAAAAAAAAAAAAACGCAAAGCGAAATTTGATGAGTAAGATCTCTAATGTTGTTGTTGTTGTTGTAATTGAGAGTCAGCAAGAAAAAAATAACAAATTAACAATTTTTTGTTATATTTTTTTTATTTAATTTTTTTTACAATTAGACTAATTAACCGAAATGGGGTGATAGAGGTGGTCATTAGCAATCGAAAGAGCCCCATATATGGTTATCCAATTCTCGATGGTTTATGAGTTATTTCAAATTTAATATTGTTGGCCGTTGCAAAAAACTGTCCCGTACTTGTAAAAATTAGCGCCCTTTTGTGGAGATTCTAATACATGCAGTGTAGAGGGGAGGACTACAATGTCTGTTTATAAAAAATGGCTTCAAAAGTGGAGAATAAATGAGGGCGCTGGTGTGCTCTCTAATGAGAGATCGAAATCTATTAAACAAAGATAGATATAGCTTCTCTCTCGTATTATAATGCCGTTAGAGCGACCTATAGTAACTAAAGTCTTATAACCTAAGAGTTCACCCCACTTCTACTAGTGTCAAGACCTGTCTATAAGACGCACTAGCGCCCTCATTCTTTCCGTTGGCCGCTGGTACTCCCCCCCTCTAGGATTTGACACTGCTATCTTACAATCATTGGCAGAGTAGCTTGATTTTTTTAAAGCTATGTCACCAATGCGATGTTATTATGTCGCCCAGAAGTGGCAGCTGATCGTTTTTTCGTGGAAAAAGGCGCCGAATTCAAAATATGTTTTTTTATGTCTATTTAAAAAACACATTGGACTGAGAAACATTACAATATATTGAAAATGGAGAGACTTTTTTGCACATATATTTATTTTTATTCAAAAAAAAAAATGGAAAATATAAATTAAAAAATTCAATTGTTTCTAGGTAAATGTCAAAAATCGCCCAATTTGAGACTTACGACTTTTTTTTAAAAAAATATCGCAGATTTCGAGTGGAAATCGCCCAATTCCGGTCACCCTGATCTTTGGTAGAGGTACAGGCTCTTACTTGATAAGAGTTTAATTACTAAAATTGCCACAAGGAGCGTTATGATCTAGGAGGATAGCTGTGCGAGAGAAACATAGAATGTGCGTGCAAAAGAGACAACTGTCCGCCTAGATCGTAACGCTTCTTGTGGCAATTTTAGTAACTAAATACCGCCACTACTACCAGATATCAAGACCTGTCTCTAAAACCGTATTCCAACAATACATAGAGCGTTACATTTCGGGGACATTCTGTATAGTTGCGTCCGCCATCTAGCGGTCGTTATAGAAATTTCGTTTTGCGTTGAACAAAATTTAAGAGATTTTTCTCCTAAAAGACAAACGTAAAATTCCAGGTGCCATAGCTGCTGGTAATTGTGTAATAATCAAACCGTCCGATATAAGTCGGAATACAAGTGAGATGTTGGCAACAATGCTACCGAAATATTTAGATACCGAATGTTATCAAATTTATTTAGGTGGTATTGATGAGACAACAGAATTATTGAAGGAACGTTTCGATTATATTTTCTATACCGGCTCAACAACAGTTGGTCGTTTGATTCATAAAGCTGCTAATAAATATTTAACACCGACCACATTAGAATTGGGTGGTAAAAGTCCGGTTTATATCGATAATGATCTTGGTAATGATGATCTATATAAGAGTGTTAAACGGATATTGTGGGGTAAATTGATAAATGCTGGACAAACGTGCATAGCACCCGATTATATTCTATGTACGATTGATACACAAACGAAATTCATCGAACATTCCAGACAAATTCTACACGAATTCTATGGTGGCCATAATAACATAAAATCATCAACCGATTATGGACGTATTGTTAACGAACGCAATTGTTTACGTTTAATCAAACTATTAGATGGTTTAAATTTAGCAATCGGTGGTAAATACGATTTAAATGACAATTTTATTGAACCGACAATTGCCATCGATGTCAATCCGAATCATCAAATTATGCAAGAGGAAATCTTCGGTCCCATACTACCAATCGTAATTATTGGAAATTATCAAGAATGTATTGATTTTATTAATAAACGTGAACGTCCATTGGCTATCTATATTTTTACAAATAATCCAAAAGTACGTAATGACATCGTTACGAAAACGAATAGTGGTGATTGTTTGGTCAACGATGTCATTCTACATGCAGCTATCGATTGTTTACCATTTGGTGGTATTGGTAATAGTGGTATGGGTGCTTATCATGGTCGATTTACATTCGATACGTTCGTCTATAAACGTAGTTTACTTGTGAAAAATTTCAATACATTATTGGAAAATCTACAATCTTGTCGTTATCCACCGTATACTGCAAAGAAAACGTTTCTATTAAGGGAAGGTATCAAAACACGACCATTACCACCCAAATGGTTGTTATATTTATTTATATTTTGTTCAGGTGTCGTTTGTACGATTTGTGTTTATTTTATTGTTGAATCTTTGAAGAATTTTTCGAGTTAAAACAACAACGTTACTTACAACGGCAGAATTTGTAACGCATCGTCTCTAACGTTCGACAGTTGTAATGTGCGTCACAAATTCAGCCGATGCAAGCAACGTTATTATTATTATTATAAATTAAAATTTACTACAGACGATTCACATTTGAGAGAGAGAGAGAGAGAGAGAGAGAGAGCTGAATATTAGAGCCTCCCGCCCACCGCTCTCTACTTAAGTCGCGGTATGTGGAAGGTTCCAATACTTGGCTACGCCCATGCCTGCTCGATTGTACCCAATATCTGGATAATCTGTGATTTTCATTTGAAATTTAAACAAAATAAAGATTAAAAGTTATTATTGTTGTTTTTTTATTATCAATATTTATTTCTATCGATAATAATTATGGACGAAAAATTGAGTATTCGCCCTGCTCACTCTATCTATACAGTGCTATCTAAAAAATGAGCGCCATCTATTGAACTTTGGTAGCGTTATAGGCGTACATGCTTCTTCTCTCGAACGCATCTAATTTAAATGACTAAGTCGGGAGACGAGCCAAAAGTCAGAAGTCAAGAATCAAAATTTGTTCCAGATGATTAAACTTTTGATGCTCTCAATGCTCGTTTGTTCGTGTTAGACCTGAATATCCAAAAAAAAAACAAAATAAAAACCAAGAAAGTCAAAACAAATGTCATCGATCATTCCCCATATGCGCCTGATCTATCACCGTGTAATTATTTTCTATTACCACAAATACAATGAAAGGAATTTTTTACGATGACGCTCCAGCTATTGAAGCATCGTTGTATTGAGTTGAATAAATATTGCACATTTACAAGATACAGACTGTTCAATGTTGAAAACGCAATCATTTTGGAAGTTCTAGCAATTCTGGACATTCTGTACCTCGTAAATTTACAAGAACCAATTCAGACAGAGATTGCCACCATTCCAAATGAATCAACCTGTATATACATCATATTCCATGTTAAACCTAAACTTCATAATTTGTTGTAAGTATAGATGGCAGTACTGTATCAAAAGACGCCATCTAGTGGTCATTGTTGTATTACGTTATGTCACAAATAGTTTGATTTATAGATGACTGTATGCTTTTTGTTTGTTTTTGCCAATTGATGTTTCTTCTTCCAGTTCCAGGGTAGTGATAGAAATGAAGCTTATGTACGTTTAACATTGAATCAACATTATAAAGCTAGTAAAGAGAAACGTACTGGTATAGCACGTTGTTTGACCAAAGATGGTTGTTTAATTTTCACCGAAGGTTTCAATTTTAAATTAACACCGACACAAGCTGATAGTGCAAGTTTAGCATTCCATCTATTCCAAGCTGCTACCGGTTATGGTAGGGGTACGTTGTTTATATTTGTTGATTTATTTTAATTATTTATCAATTTCAATTCCTTCATCCTTTCACTTGTTTCTAAATTTTTTTTTTGTTTTACAAAAAATTCCATATTTTGCATGTTATACAGTGTGGCAAGTTCCTCGGGAAGTTTTCCTTAAAAACTACCAACGAACCTTATATAATTTTTCTATTATTATTATTATTATTTCTTTTATCGGTGTATTTCTACTTTCACTCTAAAGTTTCCTAATTAACCGACAATTAGTGAACGATTTGAATGTTAATCAATCGACAAACAACGGTAGACCAATTAAATACGTTAAAATTATAAATACAGAACGTCCTTTGTATGATAATTCGCCGAAATGTATATAGCAATAGTAATTTTGTTTATATCAACTGATCGAATGTAAATATACAGTGTGTCCTGAAAAGATCCTAACAAATTTTGTATTTTACCAAGCCGCACTTTGATCTAGAATCAACCTAATTTTTGGCAACACCCGTACTTTATATCAAGAGCGATATTTTTTCGTAAAATCGAAAAGTTTTTGCCATTTGTACAGGGTCGTCCAAGTTTTACTGCGACCCTCAAAAACACCCTTATTTATAATCGTAGGAAAGTCAAATTTGGAAGTATTGAAGAACAACAAATAGACTACAGTTTAGTATAATTTATTGTTAAATTACAAGTAATTACGCAACAATTTCGTCAATAAATCCATAATTTTGAATAGATTTTTGTAATTTTTTTCATACCAAGCGACTTAATTATTCTTATATTATTACTTTTGTATGAACACAAATTGCTTTTATAAAATAGAAATTACAACTAAGTACGGCCCTGAGTTCACTTCTCGTTTTGTTTTTTTTTTACCTCGAGTAAGATGTTTCCGGTCTTTCTACGACAAAAAGTTGTAAACTTTCCCTAAGTAAACTCGATTACGATAGTCAAATTGTCAATTAGTTGCACTTCGATCTCTGCTCCAATGATTTCATTTAATAATTTAGAAAAAAATTAACATCGCGTATTTGTTGTACACATATATAGGCAACATATGTGCAATTTTCAGATTTTTACTAATGTAAATAAGGGCGATTTTGGGGTTGGTAGTAAAACTTGGACGACCCTGTACAAATTCACTCTTTTGTTATTATTTTCATTATTATTATCATATAAAAGAATTTTCGAGACACACAACTATACAGGGTTTTCCGTTGTTTTATTGGTTGTTTTTTTTTTTGGAAATCCAAGAAAATTCCAGGAAATATCTCAACGTGAAAAAACTTTCCAAGGCAAAAAGTTGTAAAAACGTTATTTAATAATTTAGAAAAAAATTAACACCACAAACTTGTAGCACACATATATGGGCATTATATGTACAAATTTCAGATTCTTACCTAAATAAATAAGGGTGATTTCGGGGGTGGTGGTAAAACTTGGACGACCCTGTATATATAAATAAAACAAAACAAAAACTCTATATAGACTAAAATAATTACGTGGTTTTTCGATCTTTACGGTTTTACTAAAATAGGACGTTCTGTATAAAATTTTAATAAATTCAATCCACAAGTTTAATATTAAGATTTCATCGAAAGGTCAAAAAATATGCAATAAATTTTCCATTATTTACATGAATGGAATAGAATTCTCAAAACATCGTTATCTTGATCTTCATCTCCATTTTTATAAGTAACATATGACGATTCAGATGACGATTTTCTATTGTTTTGTTTTTTTTTGATTTTGTTGTTGTTATTGTAATTTCCTCATCCACAGATAGATTGATTGGAAAATGTGTTTTGGGTTCGTACATGTTCGCCAGAGGTAAAGCTCTCGTCCATTGGAATTCGGCAATTGCTAATTCAATGGAAACAATCCAACAATGGCATATTTTAACTGAATGAAAATTTATATTTGTCAATTAAATTAATTTATTAATTAATTATTTAAAAATAAATAAATTAATTGTATAGATGGCTCAAATTGTAGATTCAATAAATAATTACTAATCACCGGTCATCATTTCCATGAATTCTAGAAGAAGAAAAAAATAATACCTATATATATAGTTAATTCACTTCAATCGTATATCGGCTGATATGGCAACATTGCGGCTAATGTCAAATACACCACTGTGATTCGCCACTTGCTGTCGTTATGTCTTATAAACATCAATCAACTAGAGCACTGTTGCCATATCAGCCTGTTACCAAGTTTGGTGATTGGACTTTTTGTGTTAATAATTTACCATCGAAATCGACCGTTCCCGATCCGTCCGTATCGATTTCCGCAATGATCCCATCCAAATCACGATTGGTTAAATTATCGTCTAGAGCCGCTAGGATTTCTTTTAGAGTCGCTGTAGTTATATAACCGTTGCCTTCACGATCGTACAAACGGAAGGCTTCTTTCAATTCTTGTTGTGTCGATTCGTCATCATCTTCATCTAGGAAATGGCTGGCTATATTACAGAAATTATCGAAATTCACTTGTCCACTCTTGTCCGGATCATTTTGATTTATCAGTCGATTCAGTTCGTTGTCATCGAATAATTGGCCCATCGTATTTAGAATGGTTGCAATTTTTTGCGTTTCGATATAGCCGGATCTGGATGTGTCGAACATTTGGAAGGCTTTACGCATTATTGCCATTTTCTGGTCATCATCGGAATCCTAAGCGGAGAACAAAGAATATTTTGGATTTTCTTGTGGAAATTCGGGAATTTTGTTCAACTCACCATTTTCGAGAGACTGTCGACATTCAAACTATAACAGTTGATTTTATAATTGCCCCACTCTCGGGTTTTGCGTCGGCGATATCCTGGAAGCTTTCAGGATCGACTGAAATTATTGTTTGCCAAAAAAAAAAACTTAATTTAATTAATAATAAAAAAAATTCATCTCTATACTTAAGTATGCTTGCTATTTAAATTTAAACACTTTTGATTTATTTTATTATCGAAATAAATTTCCGAAAATTTATATTTTTTTCGGTGGGAAAACACAAACTATTTTCTTTGGGTATGACTCAATGTTAATTGGAATATTTTACCTGACAGAATAATAAATCTCGCGAAATCCTACTACTACTTACCACTTGCCAGAAAATTTTACATAATTGAAAAACTATTTTTCATCGGAAAATTGCTATAATTGGAATATTTCCAAAGCGATTTAAAACAGGAACTGTTATCGTTATTGTTTTGTTTTTTAATTTTCTTAGTGAGTAAAGCGGAAAATTAGGTATTGCAATGGAAAAATTTCTGTACCGATAGTGTTTTGTTCATTTTCCTAGCTATTGCCTAACGAAAATTAAGTAAAATCTCTATAGTTGTTTGCTGTTTGTATCTATTTTAAGTCACTTAATAAATAAGTAACAACTATCAATTACATTTGACAGATTGCTTAATGTTTATTATTGGAAATAATTGGGAAAATTTTCATTTTATATTTTAGCGATTTATTTTTAATATTCCAACTAAAATATTATTCGAAATACAGTAAAACCTCTTTTAGGAAATCATAAAGAGGAGTGGTCGTTATATAGAGATACCTACAACGTTTGCTGGCGGTCGTTGTAGAAGAGTAGTCGATAAAAAGAGAAGTAAAATAACATGAGATTTATCGAATAAAACTCGAGGGGAATTCAAAAGCGGTCGTTATAGAGAGGTGGTCGCTAACAGGAGTTTTACTGTATTTACAAAACTAACGATTGATGCCATAATTGGAGGAATGTCGCATAATTATTGGAATATTTATAATTTTCTATTTATAGTCATTGTAGGCGCATCCACCAATTCTCCAAAGAATGTCTCTAAAATTTGCTTATTCTATCTACAATTCCATACAAAAATAGTAAATACAGTGGAATCCGGATATAACGACTGCCAAGTAAACGTAAATTGTCGTCGTTTTAAACGGTCGTCGCTCAAAATGGATTCGAAAAATTAAAATACAATTTTATTTTATTTTATGGCCAAATGAGTCACTTTAGAACAAACAACTGAATACACCACTAGATTGTACTTGAAAAAGGTCCTAAAGAACGTTTTTATTACAGATTCGAATTATTTCAAGAAATAAAAAAGTTATGGGCATATTACGAAATTTGAAAAATGCCACCCTGTATCCTTGTTTGTTATCACTAAAGGCAACGTTTCTGAAAAATCGATCGCATCATGACACCACATCTAATCTGTATATAGGTTTTTCCTGTTGAAACCGTCCGATTTGCACCACCCTGTAGATTGTATTTGTATATGGTAATCGTTATAACCGGACATTATTATAACCGTCAGCTCTGTGGTTCTATACGGTATATTATGTCATACTAAACGGAGTCTTTATATCCGGACTTAGATCTATATATGAGTTTAAAGCGGACCGTCGTTATAAACAGACTCGTTATATACGGACCCAATTTTTTTTGGAAGTAATAAAAAAAACGTCTTTCTCACACACTCTAGCTCCTATAAACTTTTATTTATACTGTTTGGACTCGTAAACGCCTATAGATTATGCAACCAACTATACATATAGGTCTACGTTTGTTTCGTAGATAGAGTTGAATGGGAAAGTATAGATTTGATAATAAAACAATTGAATTATTCGAAATCTCTTATTGTTTCTATCAACATCACAATTATTCTAATTATAATTTGAATGATCATCATGGAACAGTTCGACTATTATCCGTTAGATGGCGGTTCAAAATGGGAAAAAAAAATTAATTTTGACACCCTGTATCTCAGTAAGTATCAACTTTTGGTAATCGGTAAATTCAGCTAAATCTTATTATTTTGATATGAGGAATTCAATTTTACTTTGTATACCTTTATTTATAACCATTTTGAATTTTTTGAAAAAAAAATGGTGGATGCGCCGGGTTGACCAAAAATTTATTCGTAGGTTTTACAAGTATTGCGATCAAAATTTTGAGGAATAAGGAGGAATTCTTGTTATAAGATAGTTTAAGTTCTATGTCAACGGTGGGTGGAATCTTTTTTCTTTTCTACTGCCGGCTAGGGGTGGAAAATATATAACAAAACGTTTGCTTCAATATTGCTCGAAAATGGTGAGAGTTAGAAAAGAAAATGTTTAATAAAAATTATAGAATATACAATTCTACATCAAATTGCTAACGTGATTATTTTCGCTACTATCAATTTTAAGCGAGTTATGGAGGTTGGAACGTAGGGGTAATTTTCAAATGTTGTGATTACAAATATTATTCTAATTTTCTCAAATCTAGTAATTATCCAAAATTCAATTGTATTTCTGTTCTAAAGCATTTAGAGATGAAAAATATGAAAGAGTCGATTTGAAAATCTAAAAAAAAAGAATCTAAATTAAATTTAAAAAATTATTATAAGAATCGTTACTTGAGTTGGTAATGTGTAATCAACTGTAAATATTCCACGGAAACTAACACCAGTCATTCGTTGTGATCGCATCATTATCGTAATCAAACTACATTTAATTGATTGCGATGTTGAATTATACCATTCAGTTTCATATAAATAGAAGGATGTTTGCGAGGCTTCATCACTCAAACGTGCCGATGGCCAACAATAGAGCAATACGAATTCAAAAGAAATTCCACAAATGTACGTGAAACTATTGAATTGTACATAACGATCAGTACTGGAAATTTTGCAAAACTTCAATCAAACTGTACCATTGAAACTTAGAAATGAGTCCCGCTACGATCAAAGGAGTTATACGATGTGGTAGCGTACTTTTGAAGATATACGGACTGGAAGTTGCACATTCTAGAACAATCTCGTATATTCGATATTATGGAATATTCCGGAATAGTCTAGAGTGTGAAGTTAACTCAACCGTGCGGGAATATCTATAGTCTTTGATTTCAACTCTCTGAGCGGAGCCGGGTACTCTAACTAGTTTAATATAAAATAATAAAATACTAGAACCTTTTCGTTAAAATATACAATTCGAAGCATACGGTGATAATAAAAACGAAACAATTCAATAAAACCGCCCAACCAACAAACGAATTCAACAATTGGAGATAACTGGAAGTTAAAATTTTGTAATAATTTTAACCTTACGTTTTCTTAAGAAATACTCCAATAGATATGGAATGTAGAGGGGGGGAGCAACATCTATTATGAGACTAAATATAGAGAAGTTCCTCTGTCCCTCTACACTCCATACTCTTTATAGATCAACAAATAATGTCAAATTTGATAAGGTATGAACTAAGCTAAGACAAGACTCTTAAGATCCCCAATGGACCGGCAATTGCAAGGACAAATACTGTGATACATTCGTTATGACAGAATCGGCGTGTGTTATCTTGTAGATGAGAATGGCCTCCCTCTTAAATTGTGGGAAATTTCTTTGTAGGCGTTTTTGATGTATTAGTATAGGTGGCGAAATCAAGTACAGCCGAGCCTTAATATATGACAGAATGTTACTGTAAATAGTATTTGTATATAGTGTGGAAATATTACCACACCGCCACAAAAGGCGATCTACTACCTAATTTATAAAGTAATTATTTATATTTCTACTAATTTTTCCGTTTGCGGTAAAATTGATACCGAAATTCTCCATCTAGAAAATGCTAGTAAACTGAAGAATTTTTTTTCAGTGTAGTCACCTGTTATAAATTAACATTTGCAATAGAAGTATATGCAACCAACTATACACTTAAATCAAAAAATAAAAATTTATATCCCGTACTCTATAATTCTGCTTTAATTATTTTGAATAAATAAGTAAGTAGACAGTAATAATAATTAGGATTTTATTTGATATGAAAAAAGTATTAATTTGAGAAAAATTATGATGCTGTTTTTTTTTTTAAATCTGGCATCACTGCATTGGGTAAATGGGTTGTTGTTCGGAACTTCGGAAGGAACGCCGGCACACGGTCTTCTTTAGTTCAGTGGTCCACAGTGTCTCTTGTTTGGTTAGTGTTGATAGTGTCTGGTCAACGTTTATTTTTAATTTTAATTAATTAAAATCATGATAACCATCAATAGATTGATTGTTTGGTTATTTTTTCCTAAAAATTGCATTATTCCTGTTCCTGTTGTAAATATATTTATAGTATAAGATGGCGTCTGATATAGTTGATGGCGGATCTTATAAGTAGCACGTGGTTTCTTTTTATAATTTTTGGGTAAGTTTTCCTGTTTATAAGAACAATTTAAACCAGCCGGTATATTTATTGTAATATTTGAACATTTTAAAATAAATTATTCATTTGTTTAAATTAATAAACACGACTCATAGCGAATTGTAGAGTATGACGTCATATGAAATCTATCGATGGCAGTGTCGCCAACTGTTGAAAACTCTCTCCCCTAAAGCAATTTCAAAACCCGCTAAATTTAAACCAAGCATGTATCACCCTTATTATATTGAAAAATTCATTTGTTCTTCATACAGCTTCCAAGGCATGCTTTGTTTATGTTTAATTAAACGAAAGTAGTATGTATATATATATAATATATATATATATATATACAGCTCTGCTAAGAAAAATAGAA
>JAZBGX010001647.1:0-13922 GCA_037414775.1 Zonitis immaculata
TGTTATTGTAACGAATAGCGTTAGCATTAGAAAAAAAAAACAAATCGGTTGGAATACAAATTCACCTCAAACGACGTCGTACTATTTTCTAAAGTGCATCGTAATTGAATCATTGTCAAACTTCTAAGAGTTCAATAGACTGGGATCCTTTTCAAATACAAACCTCTTTCTATATCGAACGTAATCTATTTTATCGAATTGTAAGAGTTTCTAAAGCTCTACGTAATAAATATTTAAAGACGCTTTTCCTCAGATCAATTTCAACAAAATACAATACAGTAAAATCTCATTTAGACGAACATCTACAAGGAAACGAAGGTATCCGTCTCATAAAAGTTATTCCCTAGAACAACTTTCTATTGTCATTGGTATCGTATGAGCTTCTGTACAACAATTTTGTTTCTCGAAGAACTGATCCGAAATTTGGACAAACAGCGACTTCTATATCTTTCTCCGTCTTAAGAAGTAACCCAGGGTTAAGAAATTCGCGAAGATAAGAGTGAGATGACCGCTATGGAAGCATTTTGGGATAGTCAAGATAAAAAATTTTCTCACGAGAGACTCGTGCTTTAAAATTTTGTGTTTTATGTCGATTATTATCATTACGTCTTGATCACCCCTCGTTTATCATAAATACGGTAATTCTTTTCGGGGAGAGAAGTGTCCGCCCAAGAGAGGACAATTGCTTGAGAAAATAATACTTATTATTAGATCTGGAAAGAAGTACTGTTTTCCCGTCTTTTCAAAAAACGGACCGTCAATAGAGGTCTCACTTCATTATATTTGTCTGTGAGAATTCCAGAAAACTAGAAAGAGTCCGTCTAAGGGAGGTAGTTTTCTTGAGAAAATAATAGGTGGTGAAATAAGTATTGTATCCACATCCATTCAATGAAGGTTATATGCTTCATGGAATCTACGTAAAAGAAGTTGGGAGACCTTCAGAGTGACTCTTAATGGCAAGTGTCCGTTAAAGAAAGTTTTACTGTATCATTATTATTATTATTATTATTACAATATCGATAATTATATTAATTTTTATTTCAATGGAAAATTTTGGAGATAAATCCAACTTAATTTATAATAATATAATGATGATTAATTGTTGAACTTTCAAGAGGTGGTGCACATACAATCTACAATCTACATGCATAGTTTATAGAACTTAAATTACAAAACTTTATATTTGTATGGTGTTGAATTAGACTTTCGAAATTACAATAACTGACTATAAAATCTAATTCATACATATATATATATATATATATATATAGTTGTATATATTATCGTAAACAATATATCGATATAATTTGAATGTGAATAGAGATCGAGACCAAGTTTACTATCAGAATAGTATAATAATTTAGTAATTTTCTGTTTCAAATATGATCTTGTATTATTCAAAATTATAGCTCATATATTATATAACATGTCGGAATTTTGACATATTGGTGGTAAACAATTCACGTAACATTTGATTTTGATCGATTTATTTAATTAATTATTTTATTTTGGACAATTATTAAATTTCTAAATCTATCATTGCAAAATAGAGATCGATTTTAATGGTAACTGTTTCAAATATTAATTAATAGTTTAGTTTGCAATTTAATTTTATATTTTCAATTCAATTCAGTTAATGGTAGAAACGAGTTTTGTTTTATTTTTGCATATTATGAATGATATTATCAGGATCACGCAAAATTTTATGTGACACACATTTATTTATTCCACTGCAGTATATAGAAATCGAAAATAGTATACATTATTTTTTTGTTTTATTAAAAAAAAAAAAAAACAGTACGAATTTCCTGAAATTATCAATATTTCAGTAGATCTGTATTTTTACTTTCAGGAATTGTTTCCATATTTTCAAAACATAAATAAACTAAATACTTTAATGGAATCTTATTGAATTTAGAAAAGCCGGAACCATACGCTATTATTATTATTATTATTATTATTATTATTAATATTACAAGGAAAGTCTTACGCATTTACAAAATCTTGAGCCACATATTACATAATTCTTTGTACTTACAAAGTTCCTAGCAGATATTTTATAAATTCAAAGTGGTCTCATAAAATTCCCACCTTCTATAAATAGAAATTTCCATAAATTTTGGAGAAAATTCAATTTTTCTTATCATAAATTCAATTTCCAATTATTATTATTTTTATATGATTCACAACCTGTATAGATTCATTTTTAGGCAAATAAATGTACGAGGGGTGATTCAAAAGTAACACAATGTTTATTAGATTGAATATAATTATTTTTTTCAACGTATCGATACACATGGTCCATTTCTTCTATAGAGCACGAATTCCTCTTAAAAAAAAAAAAAATCACCCGTAATTCTTCCACAGCGGCAGCTATTGTCTTCAAATTTCTTACCACTGAGCTACTCCTCAAGCCGGGGTTAGTGATAGAAGCCGCTGGGAGCTAGATCTGTATAATACGATGTATGTTCGAGTAATTCTGAAACCACTTCTCGACTGGCAGTCATCACAACTTTAGCGTTGTCTTAGTGAAACAGCAATCATTAGTTTTGGATTAGCCCTCGTATATAGATCGATAGTTGAAGTAATCTAACATCCTGGAATTAATCAGAAAAACTCGATATCTGTACAGTAAAACCTCCCCTCCCATGGCACTTCCTAAATCTCCGAAATGTTGAGTAAAATCTCTATTGGACGAACACAGATAGTACAATACTCACTGTATCTTAAGAGATTTACAACCCTTAGCTATAGAAACGTTCTAATTCCCGGAAATTCATAGATAAATCCGATGAAGCGAAACAATTCATTGGCTATCTCTCTGTTCAAAGAAGACCGACACAATACTCAATCCACGGTCTATTATTCTCTTTAGAATTTTTATCCTTTGGGCGAACACTTTGAAGGTTCATCATTGATTTTGCTAACAAAAATTCTTCAAGTGCGCATAACCTCACTATGTATGGTTTAATATAAGTAAGGCAGTATTTGGAGAAAAATAGTGTTTTTACCATGTCGACGCACAGTAGTTTTCCGAAAATTCTAGAAAATATCTCTTGGGCGGACACTTTTCGCTTCGTAGGTGTTCACCCAAAATAGGTTTTACTGTAGATATAGGGAACACTCGAATGAATCCAATTTTGTTTCTCCTTTCCTCTTCGACCAAAAAAAAAAGTTGTTAAAAATATAAATTGGTCAAATAATTCGATTTATTGTTTTTAATAGCTCATTTGAACATTTAGCCTAAAGCTATCAATCAACATTCAGATCCACCATCTCTATTCAATCTTGTTTTAGTTTCTCTCTCTTTCAATAGAGGTATGGTATAATCAATAGAATTTTAATCTATATAAATGCAAAATTTGGAAAGTTTACAGTATACCACGGATATAAAGTAATAAAACTAAGTTTGTATTTATCTATATACATTGTACATATATACATATATGTATGTATATTGTATATATTTCAAAAATCGTTTCTATAAAGCTTTGATATCATGCATAATATTTCATGCATATTCCATTGACTTTAGCCTGGTATCAATATATAGTTACAATTCATTTATTTCGTTTTTTACACAGCAGAAGAAGAAAAACGAAACAATATAAACAAAAATCCTACTTTATTTTATGTCGGATATTCAACGTTCCAATAGAAAATTTATTATTTTAGATAAAATTACGTTGAGTTTTATTTGTTGCAGATAGCTTAACAGACACAACCAATACGCCTCAGGTGAGTAATCAACTAATAATACAATTTTTTTTCAAACAAATCCGTATTTAGTTCTAAGCAAAGAAAAATTATCTCACTCTATTTTGATTACAATTTCGTTTACAGGCTGTCCTGTAAATGAGTGAATAATAGAATTAGTATAACAAATCCGAATTCTTCCACTAAATCCTGTTGTTTTTCCATTTTTTCCCAGGATTCTAGCGTTCGTGAATTGGAAAATTTGAAACATTCATTAGGTAAGTTTCCATTTAATATTCAACTAAGTATATTTATTTAATTGAATTTTCCCTATTCCAATGTTAATAGATAAGACTTTATCAATGTTGAAAACGCATTCATCGGTCTATACAAATGCTAATGGCCAACAAGAAAAACATACAGACACACAGACCCAATGTAAGTCCATTTCTGATTTAATTTGTTCCCTGTTTTTTTGGTTAATGTAAATTTTAATTAATTCAACCGATTTCAAACTTTAGAATCGTTTAATTAAAACCTCACGTTGATTTCTATATGATAAAGAAAATAATAAGAAAGAACCGTGGAATTTATGAGTGTGGAAATTTAAAATTCAAAGAACTGAATGAGTTTCAAGAAGTGGCGATTTTATTTTATTTTTTTTCCGAATTATAACTCAAGTTGGTTTTGAATGAACAATTTCCCAGAGTAGCATTGTTTGAATTGTTGGTTTATTTGAGAAAAAAAAGTACTTAACATGATTTGCTACTTTCCAATAGTTCACAATTTAAATCAATATAAAACAAAAACAAAAAATAGAAATATTGAGTGATTAACTGTATCGAGTATGTTTTATAGATGACAACTTTGAACAAGTTGCAATTGGGACAAAATTCTATAAATTTAGGAAAATAATTATAATTGTAATTTCTATCATAATCTAGATCTTCATCTCCGTCAGATATTTCCAGAATTCAAATTTCAATTGTTCTAAATAAAAATTTTATAATTTCAGTGAAGGAAGATGGTAAAGTTCTAGCAAAACTCAGCCAACATATCGATACCGAATCTGAAAATTCCAATGGGAAAACAACAATACGAACAAATTTAGATATTCCATCGAAAAATATCCATAAAACTATGACCGAACAATTACCAGTTGAATATCAAAGTATAAACGAAAATGTAAATCGACGATCACCTGAATTGAATCCATTAACAGAACCTGATAATAATAATAATAATAATAATGTAAGAAATAAATTAATTAATTGAAATTTTCGATTATCGATCAACTTTCAGTTGGATAAGTTCAATTCCCTTAGTAGTGGAGTTCAATATTCTCCACTCGATATGGCCGAATATGTATTTTGGACGGGTGATGAAAAGGGCGTTACTCTAGCTATTGAGGAATTCCTGCAAGAAGGCCTGGTGAAAATTGACAATTCTATAATCAATATATTTACTTTTTATAATTTCGTATATGTTTTCACTCCAAAACAGATGTCTCGCGAAGAAGCCATTTCGTTCCTTCAAGAAATAAAATATAATTTAGATTACCTGAAAAATCATTATACATTACTTGGATTGAATTCAAAAGAACATATTAAAGTGAGTATCAAAGTAATCCGGTTCATACAATAAATAATTTAATTGGAACCTTGATAGTTTATATATCAATAACGATCGAGCGATTCCAAATATATCAGTCCGTTAGTTAATTAAATTCGATCTATCTTTGTTGAATAAAATGTATCTGTACACTGTTGCTTACAGCCGCAGAATTTGTGAGGCATCGACATTTGTTTACAAAACAAACAAGCCTGTTGAGATCGCGTGAACAAAATAAATTCATAAGCGTGCTGTATTTATTTTGTGCATATTTCTGTATATAATTGATAGTGGGCTCCGCTCAGCCCACAGAAGCTATATTCTACTCTCCGTTGTGCGGTGCAAAATTTAATTAATTCGATAATTTGTCTGATAATTATTAAATTTTTGACATTGAAGTACAGTCAGTATCACATAATTAACATGCCGATGATTCGAGCCGGCGGGTATAATAGAAAAGTTGCCACAGTCTAGTCTAGTAAGTGGCGTGTTGCAAATTCTGCCGATGTGAGCAACCGTGTACAATTGAATTGAAATAATCTATAATTTCTAGAATCAACAAATTACATCGAATTATGATAAAACAACAATAATACCATCATTTGATAATAAACCGGAATTGAAAAGTTCTATTGATTTGAATCAATTAAGACAAGACATCAATAAGAAAAAAGATTCTGAAATGATACAAAAAACGAGCGGTGAGTAATCAATTTTATTAAATTATTGAATAGATGGAATTTTTTAACATAGGAAAAAAAAATTAAATTGGAATTAAAATCATACAAAGATTGTTAAGATTTCGTGTATTATTTTTTTTTTCATGAATTTCTAAAAAGTTATTTATAAGGATTTGTTGTTGAATTGAATTTATAAAGAAACTTTTTTCTCCAATTAAACAATAAAAACGTTTTCAATGTAAAATTTGAACGATGAATACACACAATATACATGGCTTCTTTATTTACCAGCTGTACAATTTCATATAATTTTCCGTAATACCGGAAATAGCTACAGCGAAACCTCTTCGGACGAGGAAACGAAAAGTATCCGTTCAAGAGAGTGTTTTTAATTAGGACAATTACTGATCATAAAGAAGCTATTTGTTGAATTCAAGTCTGATAATAAAATAAAAAATAAGAAAAACAGTGTGTGTTCTTTGTATGTTATAGGGACACATAAAACGGATTTTCAACATCCGTATTACGCACGTTGTTTCTTTTTATATAAGTGGAGGCGAGATAGAGATATTCATGATGTTGCTCGCACTTATGTAAAGAGAAACAACGTACGTAATACGGACGTTGAAAATACGCTTTATGTGTCCTTTGGGAGAAAGACTATTTCCGATATAACCGGAATTGTTATGAAATTATCGATATTTCAGTTAATAAAGGGCTACAAACAAATGTTTAGATTTCAATTCTATTTAGTTTGCCCTAAACGTTTGAGGCTCCATCGTCAAGAATCACAGTGTATATATTTGTATAATTTCACAAAAAAAAATACAATCTCACGATTTCCCACAGTTTGTTTTCTCACAAACGGGAAATTCCCAATTTCGGTTACACCTTTTCAAAATTCGATAACAGTTTTCCGAGTTTCTAGTCGACTCATCACTCAATTGAATCGGGTTTTTCTTTTCCTTTGAATTGTCAGTAGAAATCACTTTGATAGAAATTTGCACAATATCCGTAATTTTCATTTATTTACGAACCCATTCTCTGGAATTCATTAATTTTCGTATGGATATTTCGCATTAATTTAATAAAAATTTCCGATCAATACTGAGTTTTTCTAGTTCATAGAAATCTTGGATTTCCGTCAATTGAAAACCACTATGACAGTTCTAAATGAAAATTGATTATTGAATTTGTTGAATTACTGTGGAACTTTATTAATTTGTATTGGAGTTATGTTCCAATCAAAATTTTCGATGGAAATAAATATATTGCAAGTGAATGTTAGCAAAAATGAACGTGATCCATTTACTAATGCGTTTATTTTGAACAAAATTACCTATAAATTTATATTTTCAAACAATAGATCAATAGAAACATTAACTGCCAATATTTGGCAACTTCATTAATTATAATACAAACAATCATCACAATTAATTCTAAAAAAAAAGGTCTCTTTGTTTGATTCGCAATAAATTTATAATAGCATTAAATTATTTCGAGGATACTCATACGATCGGATACGTGAGAGATAAAGGACGGCAAAAATTGTGTTTTGAAATGTCCACAATTAAGAAGAGCAATAGAAATTCAACAAATACTCAAAGGTTCATGAAATAGACATTGAACATAACAGAATTCAAATGATAATTTTATTGAATAATCAATTTCTATTGTACACCTTAAAATTACATTTCCATTCCTAAATAAGTCATTTCAAAATTCAAATTCTGTATCTGTCTTTTCCATTACAAAATTTATTATTAGAATCTAGATGTGACGCACACATTTCTCGAATAGTTAATAATGATAATAATTGTTTTATAGAAATTGATAAGATGCCAGATGAAGATTATGATGAATTATTAGATCGATTACGTCTTGCTGACTTTCTATATACAGAATATTCTTTAGAAGAGGTCATTTATCAATTAGCTAAAGTTATGTTTACACAATCATTGACACGTGGCAATGCTGAAGCCCAACAGGCTTTACAAAAATTCACGAATTTCTTGGAAATAGAAGCTGAACAAGGACACATATCCAGATCGTTAGAAAAGAAAGTATTAGG
The DNA here is from genome assembly GCA_037414775.1 of Zonitis immaculata. Taxonomy (NCBI): domain Eukaryota; kingdom Metazoa; phylum Arthropoda; class Insecta; order Coleoptera; family Meloidae; genus Zonitis; species Zonitis immaculata. The sequence continues at coordinate 8,059 of JAZBGX010001647.1, forward strand.
TAAGTTTTCCAAATTGCAAATATAGAAATAGTGGACGTGGACGTATCGTGTCAATTATAGCCAACAAATGGTGGAGGCGCCGGGCGAATAATTTTTTCCCAAAGTTATATTTGAATTAAATATTACTCAACTTGATATGGAATATCTGTTTATGACATAATTGTTGAATCCATGTTCAAGCTTGTAAATTTGATAATTTTCATAAATTGTCTCTTTATACCCTAGTGACCCATATAAATTGAACAGGAAAATTTATGGATGCTGTAAAAGGCTTATATTATAACAACAGAAACATAATGACCAGCCAAAATTGGAATTACTTGACTTCAACTTGGATCTGTTGTCGACATAGGCTTTTTTTCATAATTTTTTTATTTAATAACTTTTATAATTAGTCCCATAACGATTATGAATTTTCAATTGATAACTTTATTTGAGTTCTATAAAGTTTGCAAAGCTTCAGTAATCTTTAATTTATTTATAGATAAATGACTTTAAAGAAAGGATAAAAGCCACTCTACTAATTAATTTGTGCAATTGGAAATTGAATGTAATTCGATGTTTTTTGTTTTGTTTCTGTAGATGTTCTAATAGCTGCATTATCCGACACATTTGGTGAACATCCGGAATTATTAGCTAATGCTCGTGAAAGTTTAGCTACAACAACAACAAATACTAATACGAATGGTCAACAATTTTTACGACAAATTTTAGGAATCAATCCGGATGAAAAAACAATGGATAGAGCCGATTTGATAACATATAAAAATATAAATAAACGTAATTTACAACATGATCAAATCAAAATTAATAATCGCATCCCAATTGGACTTGGCAAATATAAAAATCCATAAAATGTAATTTAAAAACAAAACACTAATAATTATAATATAAATCATTAAATTATTATATCAAAATGTACCTATATATGTTTTATATAATTATAAAAAAATATATTGATAATAAATAACTGTAGGTATCCCATATTACGATGATTGTGATAATTCATCTATATAATCAATAGCTGATGATTTTTATTGGAGCTCTAATTGTAATTATTATCTAAAGATAATAATAGACGATTGTGTCTTGATGAATGTCTGATTACACTTCAACATTTATAACTCTATCCTTTTCAATGCTTTCATTTAGATTGTACCTGATTAGACTGAAATAGGATTCCCAAAAACTATTAATCTAGATTATAGTTTCGTTTTATTATAACCGAATTATCTTAAAATATCCTCTTCAAAGGAAATATTGATTTGAAGACGATAACTGAATATGAAAGTTGAACCTCTATCATAACTCTATTAAAATAAATGATCTGCAAAAGGATGAATTGAATGGAGAAATTTTAATGAAGCTATTATTCTTTTAAAAATTAACAAATTATTAAGGATGATAATATGATTTAAGAAATGTACATAATAATAATAATAAACTGTATAACTATTAGATACATTTATTTTAATTTTCACCACCTAAATCCAATAATTATTTTGGTACAATATCACCAATCCATTTCAAATAAGGTTCATTACCTTGTTCTATAGGTAATGCAATAACTTCAGCTACAGTATATGGATGATTTTCAACAACATATTGTGTTAATTCATTAATCTTTATTGTACGTGTTTTAATCATCATCAATACTTCTGTATCTTCATTAATTTTATTATCCCATTCATATATGGATAGTATTTTTGGTATTATATTGATGCATGCTGCTAATTTTTTTTGTAATAAACCATGAGCTAGTTTCTTTGCAACTTCTTCATTTGGTGTTGTAACGTAAGCTACTGAATGTGTACCAGTACAATAAGTGTTGTTATGTGGTGTACAACCATCACTAGCCATACCTCTAGCTTCAATTAACGATCTTCGACAAACACTATTTTTATTTTTAATTATAAACAAAATATAATTATTGGAAAAACAATTCTAACCAAACAAATATATGTCAAATTACCTTAGAAACAATGTAGAGAACACAACACTCTTTGTAATCGACAACATACAGGATTTATAATAAACTTTTTATTTTATCTAATAAGAAAATTTTTACAGTCGGTTATTATATTTTATTTATAAGGAAAAATTTCGAGTGCGCTGTAGAATGATGGTGAATTATTGATATCGAGTGTTTTTTGTGTTGCATACATACGGAGTGCAGTTAACCCTACTTTTTTTTAAAGTATTTTTCTTTATAAAATTAGCATTGATATTCCCTGATTGACGAGATACTCACACTTTTTTCGAACATTTGACCAAATACGGTTATTATTTGTAACAATAAATCCTCAAATTCAATAGAATAATCATAATAATTAGAGCAAATTAGGTTATGTTAACATTTGTTTTACAGTTCAGGAAGATGTTACAATTGGTGGTAAAATTCTGTCATTTGGGTATGAATCGAGAACCAGACAACCGAATTCGGATATAAAACATAGATGTATTCAAATTATTGTTAAAAGTATACGAAAAGAAAGAATTTGGCTGGGAGAAATTTGATAAATATATCGAGGAATAAAGCCAAATAATTGATTTATTAAAATATACGTACATATAAACTTGAAAGATTAAAATACAAACATCATATAAAAATTAATTGTTCCTCATTTTCATCAAAAGATCGAATCGTCGATTTGAACGTACCCCTTTAATGTAATTACGACGTTCGTCGGTACCTTTCTTATTAGATTTCGTTTTGTTAACAATAATTGCTTTCAGTTCTTCTTTCCTTTTTGGTTTGCGATCTTCAACTTTAAAGCCGAATTTATTGAAAACTCCATTAATTGGTACAGTCGGTTTTGGTGTTATTTGTGTTTTGAAATTGAATGGATTGATCGAATTCAATTTGAAATTGAACGGTTTAGGTTTTGGTGTCGATTTTGATGGACCAGCTTGTGGAGTTTTTTTAAATTTATTAACCACTAATGCCGGTTTAGGTGTTTGTACTTTAGAATTACTAGTAGTAATTATCGTAAATGTTTTCTTTGTATTCCTAACTGTTGATATTGATGGACTATCTTCATCGATGGGTACATTAGCAAATTTTGGTAGTGGTGTTGTTGGTAATGGAATGAAATTGGCTGGTTTTTCTTTTTCATCAACACCAGGAGCGAATCGTAATAATTTCTTACTTTTAAAACTTTTATTCGATGATTGACTATTATGTAAAATTGAACTTTCCGATAATGGTTTTTTACCGGATAATAGAAATTTTGCACGTTCATTCTTACGTTTCTCATGTTCAACAATATCTTCCATTTCACTATAAGCTTTCTGATGGATCAGTGCAAAATTTGGCATTTTAGTACGTTTCGAGTTCGATTTATTAGCAGAACTTGATTTCTTATTGGTAGAGGTATTCGATTCTAATTTTGATAAAACACTTGGTGTACTTGAAACAAAACCTCTATCTAGATTATTAATTTTTTTGTATGGTGTCTTGAAAATCGACACTTTTTTCAACGATGTCCGATTATTTTTCACTTCTAAATGTTTATCAATTCCATTTTCAGTTATTGCATCCGTTTCTTGAGTTATAGTATCATCTAGAATTATAACGGAATCTTCTTGTAAACTGGAATTATTAATTTTAGTTTTATTTAGCTGTAATGTTTTATTGGAAAAATTCATTTCCTTATCAAATGATAAATTTCTTGAAATACTATTATTGTTTGTTAATTCATCAGATGTATCATGTATTGTTATCGATTGTGGTAGAATATCGAAAGTTTCTCGACGATCGAATGATGAATTTGCCAAAATTGATTTCGACAATCGACTCTTATTATTAATTTTCGAAACTCTTCTTGAAACATCAAACTCCATAATACCATTGCTTGTTAATTCGTCAGATTTATGTTGTAGTAGTATCGATTGTGGTAGAATATCGAAAGTTTCTCGACGATTAAATGATGAATTTTCAAAAACTGATTTCGACAATCGACTCTTATCATTGATTTTCGAAACTCTTCTTGGAGCATCAGACTCAATAATACTTTTGTTTGTTAATTCATCAGATTTATTATGTAGCACTATCGATCCTGGTAGAGTATCAAAAGTATCTCGACGATCATTTATTGAAGGTCTCAATTCTTCTTCAAGTGGAGTATCAACAAATACTAAACTATTACTACTACTACTACTCCTTTTTGCCAATTGCTTATCATTTTCTTCCAAATTTTTTAAATCTTCAATGTTATTCAATGTAAAGTTCAATTCGTATGTTCTCCGCTTTTTTGGTTGTTCTTTTCCTAGATCTTGTTCGTCGAATGTAAATGTTTCATTCAAATTGTGAATAGTTCGTCGTGATTTCGGCATTTTATTTAGAATAAATGTCTGCTTTTTATCACTTTCAGTTTTTGGTATATGGATAGTATGGCGTTTTCTATCATTATTAATAAAAGGCTTTAGAATGGTAATATTGGACTGTTTCTCAACCAAATTTTCCACTTCTTTACCATCATTGTTCGTATTTTGATTTTCTTTGTTATCATCATTTAGATCTGTTGTCGTTTCAAAATCAAAATATTCATCAGTGGCTTTTTCAATAATTTTATGAATTCTCTCCAAATTTTGTTCAGTTTTATTTTTTGGCAATTGACGTCGAGCTTTCAATATTTTCCTTGCTGGTAATTTACCATCTGTTATTGGTAGATTAGTGAAATTTTTACTTTTCTTTGTTACTTTCGATGATTTTATTGATTTTGGTTCTTCAATTTGACTGAAATTCAATTCAACTAATTCTTGTGTTTGACGTAATTTTCTTGATCTAGTTGATGGTGTTAATAATGATGGTGAATCAAAAGCCATTTGTCGTGATAATGAAGCTTTTCTATTCATCTGCAATGTTATCATTCGTATTATACATATTTATTAATTTATTGATTAATATACCTTCCAATTAATTGAAATTACTATTAATATTTATTTTATTTAACACACAAAATATAAAATCACACAAAATTATCAATAAAAAAGACAACCGTTGGTTTTTAAACGAAAGCTTTAATGTGATTGGTTTAAATAAAAGTATGACCAACATTACAAGAAAAAATGTACCAATTTTTTAACGGTATTTAAATTTTGGGTTGACTGAAAATCGCCCCGCTATTAAAATTCCTCAATTTTATTTATTTCAGAGTAAATATAATATTCTAATTCTTAAGCATATATAAATTTAAAATTATTATAAATAAGAAATAGTATCATGAATTATATCTCAATTTAATTATGAATTATTATTTAGGGGGCTATTTTTAGACTTACAAGCTGTCAAAATAATTTGACAACTGTCAGAACTTTCTAATTAGAATTCAATTGTTTCTAATCAATTTTATTCATCAAATAAATAGTAATTTAGAGCATAGATAAGGAAGGAATTAGAGATTTAGAGGTGAATAATTAATACACCGCAGTTTATTTGGTATTATCAGCAATTATCTGACAATGTTTAATAAGAAATTTGGCAAAACAAAAAGAAAAATCAGCAAGCTTAGGTACAGTTACATGTAAAATATATCATAATTAACAATTGGTAAAATTTATTGAGATAAATAAAGAAGAGGGCATCCCATAAATTTCTAGATGATGATGCTGAAATATCACAATTCGGATTTGTACGCACATCAAATGTTGATGTAACTAGATCAATATTTATTGGGATTTATTGTGAATAGATAACATTTTATCGAAACGAATTAATGTGAACGTGCAATATCGGAAAAGAAATGTAAAATATCTTCAATTGTAAATTCTAAATTGATCATCGAACCGGGATAACATTGTTGTATTAAATCTTCCAACATTTTATATTGTCTAATGAATTCTTCTTGCATTGCTCTCCATAC
>JAZBGX010001648.1:0-17117 GCA_037414775.1 Zonitis immaculata
GAATTGTAAAATAGTCGTCTTCCTTAATAATTCTATACAAAATTTCCAATTTTGTTCAATATCCTTTTTTCCATGTGGTGTCTTTTTTTTATCGGTCATCTATCTACCTTCTAATTCCTTTTTGTTATAATCCTTATTTTTTATTTATATAATATTGTTTTTGTTTATTATTATCACTATTGATATAATAGGTTTTTGTTCAAAAAAAAAAAAAAAAAAGTAAAATCTCAATGTGTTTTTGTTTTGTCTTTTTCTTTACCAAAGAGTTTAATTTTTGTTTCGACATTTTTGACAGAAATTTTTTTGATCGATTATAAGAATTAAAAATAATAATAATATTAGTTGATAAAACGAGCAAATCGAATATATGGATAATTATATTATATAATAATTAATAATAGAATATTTTTCAAGAAAGCTTTTTATATTAGAAAAAGGTGTATTATATAATTATAAATTTAAAAAAAAAAAAATTGAAAATCACTCATATTTGAGGACAAAACAACAAAAGAAAAATGTATACTGTCTTATGTATATATAAATATATATATTATAATAATGGAAATAAATGATATTCATTTATAAATATTAGGGTTTCTATTTTATGCCTCTATAAAGTTTTCTAGATTTTTCCCCGCAAAATTGATCCCATTTTCCAATCAAATTCAAAAGGCATCCCAAAAACAGATCTATGCGCATGCGTCAATATAAGAACTAGCAATTATAAACTATCCGCGAACAAAGAACTAGAATCATTAGATTATATTTTGTTGGATGGATGGATGTATTGTATGTGGAGGACACAAATAGTTAGCTCCGCCCATACTCTCTCTCAAATGTAAATCTTCTATAGTTTGAGGAAGCATGGGCGAGGCTCCTCCACATATTGTATATCAACGCGGTTGTCAACTTCAAAGACTAACGCGATGAGGTGCGAAGCTACACGCCCGTGCTCTCTTAAATACGAATCTTCTATAATATCTATGAGGTTTTTTTATTTATCCAATTTTCTTTCCATCTAATCATCATCAATCGGAATATTATATTTTATCAATGAAAGAATCGAAGTTCAAGGATCTAAATGATCATTTCATTTGTTATATTTTTTCTATTAATATAATTATTTACAAAAATTGATTTGCCTAAGGTGGAACACGTGCATATATCATAATTTTCCACGTGGTTTTTTCTTTTCTTTACATGTACTTGATTGAGAATAGAATGAGCAAAACGCATATAAGGTATACAGGAAATTGAGTTTCTTCAATAGTTTTCTATTTAAAAGTGGTAGTTTTATTGAAACTGGTCGTTATAAGGGAGGTATTTTTTTATGATGCCAGATTTTTAATTTTTTTAAATTTTTTATTTATAACAGTGATTTTGAGGTATAAAAAAAAACAAGTTTTCACAAACAAATATCTACAGGTTCATCACAATACTGTTTTTTTTTTGTTTTGTTTTTTGTTTTTAGATATTCTGGTGGTAATTGATGAAATTGAGCAATTTTGTTTCTTAATAATAATTAATTGTTATCTTAACTAAACGAGTAATAATAATAAATATATAGATATAATTTTTATATAATATAAAAACAGAAAAATCACAATATAGCACACTACTTATTTTTCAGTTATTTAATTATTTATAAACAAAAAAAAAATATATATATATATTGCTAACTAATTCTTGGGTGCAATCTAACCTCTACAACGAGGCTTTTTATTTATTAATAAAAATTAGAAAAAGCTACTTTGCAAAAAATATATAATAAACATCACAATTATATTTAAATAACTAGATTCCTAACGAAAAAATAGAATAAATAATATCAATTTCTATCTAAATTATAATTAAATTTCATTTTAATACAATAACATCCGTATCTTCATCTCCATTACCATCTTCATCTACATTTCCATCGCCATCTATTTGTTGATTTAATGGTGTAACTAAACTAGAAAAATATACTTCTAATTCTTTTGTTGTCATACTGGCACGTTTCTCCGGTACATAACTAGATAATTTCCTTTCAATATTCAATATAATATCATCTTCCATCCAACGATTTTTATATGTTTTATGCATTAATTGTCCATCATAACCATATATGTGTTGTTGTTTGACACGTTTATTTTGTATTAAACGATATAATGATAATAATAAACAACTTAAACCGCTTATTATGAAAACATAGGAGATTACTCGTTCGATTATTGGTAAATAGTTTAAATAGAGACGAAATCGAGCTATCAACATATCCGGTAATGTGTATAGACGCTATAAAAAAAAAAAAAATCAAATGAAATATAATTTCATTTATACAGACTGTCCCATGATGGCCCGTATATTGGGGTCGTTGTGAGACAGCCTGTACGTTCTATTGGGACTATAATTTTTCATTGTAGTGAAAATAAATCGTTCATTGCATTATTTCCACCTTGTAACTTTGAATACAATCTAAATAGTCTATTCTAAAACCAGTCAGTAACGTGGTGCTTTTGAAATTTCATACTATATTATAAATAACTAATAAAGAAACAAAAACCGAATAGGAGCTCCAATCCTTTCAATGGTATAGTATGAAATTATAGATAATTCACATTTGCAAGGGCATGAACCGTACATCACCTCTGTAGCCAACTTAAAAGGCTACCGCTGTGTAGTACGGTGTCTAGAGAGTTCAAACAGTTCTCTCGAATGTGAATCTTCTATAGTTTGCGAGCCGTATAGTTTGAAGACTGCTGGTTTCACAGAATAACTAGTAGTTTCAATAGATTATCTCTAATTGTTGTTTAGATTTATACAGGCAAACTTACAATATCGCCCCATAATAATGGTAGTACCATATTGTTGAATCGTTCAACATTTGCAATAGTCTTAATACTGCCTAAAGCCATATTGATTTGATATCTTGCAGCCAAATCTAACGGTAAACCGGAAGTCTGTAAAATAACAATCATAACAATAATGATAGTAATATATCAATAGCTGTTTTTTACGGATCAAATTCCCAATGTATTCTGAACGGTTCTAAACTACTTCTGACCGTATACTTAAGTATAAGCTAGTTAGAAACTAGTTTGGAATTGAGATATTTGAGACTGAACTGTTAGTTATAGCTTAAGTAAAAGACTTGATGGAACTGGTTCTCAATCTAGTTCTGAAGATAGGTGAACAGAGAACTGGAACGTCAAGATTATAGATATAGTTCCGGGATTTTATCCGCGAAAACAGCTAATAATAATAATAATGGATAGTCGAGTCGTTTATGAATGATTATAATTATGTTAGGTGTACTTACTGGTTCAATATAAAAATACGATAGATGTTTATCAACATCCGGTTCCATACCGCTAACTTTAGCATTCAATATAGGATCACCATGTAGAAAATGTGGATTACTTAATGCTATAGGAAAACCATAATAACAACCATGCACATCTAATAGACCAGATGGTAAACATTTCTTTGGATTTTTACAAAAACATTTATTTTCTTCATATTGATGTCCATTATCATCACCACGTTCATCGAAACGATAAAAATTGGCGGTTAAACCGAAACGTTCTGTTGTATTTAAACGTATTAAACTTTTAGCACGACACATACTTTTACGAAAAAATAATAATGTATCATTTGGTTGTATAAAACCAGGAAATTTCGTACCATCACTAGCACCACTTATATCACCACATGGTGAGTCCCATTGTGGAATTTTTTTCGAACCATGATATGTATCTAATAGACCTGATTTACGTACATCAGTTTCACCAGTGAATACAGTTTCGAAATCACCCTCAAAATCATACATCTACAATCATTATTCAATAATAATAATAATTAATAATTAAAAAAATTATAAAACTTACGCGATCTATTAAGCCGAGCTTATCGAAATATATCCAATTAGGCATAAATTTATTACCTAATGTCATTAGAGTACTACTATAGCCGAACATAAATTCTTTTGCTGTCATTTGTATTAGCGGTTCGGATTTGGTTTGTCGTATCAACATATTTAAGCCGACTCGAGTAAAATATGATTCATCCGAAACGACATGGGCAATACTCTGTAATGAGATACAAAAAAAAAAAATTAAAAATGAATTGGCTTGGATACTTCATATGTTAATTTGTAGGTTCGTGAATCGAGTGTGTTTTGATTAAAGCAATTTTTTCGGCCAAATTTGGATTCTTTCATAGGATCGTGAATGATGTATATTTTGATAGAGAAATTGTTTAAATTCATATTATCTAATGCTTGACATGTGAATTCTTCTATACGTTCGTGAATCGAGTGTATATTGCTGATTTTTTTTTTCTATAAATTCGAATTATTCAACACTAGACGTGTACGTATTTTTTTTTTATAAGTTCGTGAATCGAGTGTATTCTGCTGACATTTTTGTTTGTTTAAATTGACATGTGAATTCTTATTTAGGTTCATGAATCTAATGTATTTGAATTGAATGCGTTTTCGATTCAAATTCCAATATTTATTATTTGAAAGATGGTCATTTGACCTTGATATGATATGTTAATTTTCTTAGATAAGCGCATGAATCGGGTGTATTTCTATATTGACGCTCTATCTAATACAGATATCGATTATTGAAAAAAAAAAACATCGATTAATTTAGAATGTTTATCCGTTATTGTCAAATATATTGAAATTATTAATGGGATGTTGTTAATATTTAATATAAGAAAGTTTAGATAATTTCCGGAAAAACAGGAAGTGCTAGCTACATAATCAATGAAACAATCACTAAAATTTCGAATCAATAATAGAGTTTGAAAACAACATCAACAACAACAACAATGTACTTGTATTTTAAGTGCAATTTTAGAAATACGGGGATTAATTAATAATTAACCTTGACATTGATTTGATTTTTGGTAGAATATTGACCAAATTTTTGTTCCTCATTATTTTAATTAGGTTTTACTTAATCGATTATGTATATATAGGTATATATAATATTAGAATTTAGAAACTCGATTTGTGGACCTTTCTATTATTAATAGTTTTTTAGATCTGTGAATAGAGTATAATTGGATTGTTTGAATCATGTTGAATAAGAAAAAAAAATGGGTCAATTTGAATTGAAGTGATTATTGGCGCATCAAATTTTTGTTATAATTTGTTTTGTTATCATCATCATCGTATATTTTTGATGTTCATATACATAAACCATATAGCTATATATATATGTATATATGTATATACATAATGTAATACTTTCACTTTCAAATTACATAATAGACACATACCGAAACATTTTGTTTTTTTGTTTTCTTAAATGACTGCACAAATATTCAATTGAAATTGCATTTTTGATTTACGTACTAGATTTCGGAAAATGTTTTTTTTTCCCTACCAAATTGGAGGTGATTTATTTGTTTGAAACGGAAAAAAATTAGTTTAAATTCGATATTTTATTTATTAACATTGACATTGATTTTTTTTTTTTGTTTTTCTATAATTATCAATTATTTTGCATAATTCTAGGTTAATAGTGTTTTGTTTTTTTATTTTTCTATAATTTTATCGGGAAAGTGTCTTATCTAATAATAGTGAAACTAATCATTTTAACCAAATAATGGTTGAAATAATACGTTTTTATGAAGCACGTTTGAAAAAATTGCGAAAATTTTATTAAAAAACCAAAAAAAAAAAATTATATAATTAATTCTAAAGATAATAGAAGAAAAAAAAATATATATATATATATATATGACACAACTATTTTACTAGATTTTTCTTAAAATATATTAAAAGCCTAAAGGTATTTTGTATTTCAATCTTGCATCATATTTGCTAGTTTTATATATTTTCCTTCCTTATTAAAAATTTATTTATACAGGCTGTCACAGAATAACACTTAAATAAACGTTTTTATATCAATAAACTAGTGCCTCTGGAGATTTCTCAGTATCGAAATGCATAGTCGAAATAAGTAATTAGTATTATAACAGACAAAGGGCAAGATGTCCTGGGATAAAAATCCAATTTTTGAGTGTCCTCTATTATTTCTGGAATTTAGGAATAGTGTGATCGAGCTGTATATAATATATACAGTATGGTCCGCCAGAGGCTATCCTGGTCTTCTTGTAGGAACTCTGGTTCTAGTGGAGAGGAAAAAAAATGCACTCGAAGGTCTAAAGTTTGGGAAATCGTTTCAAAATGTTCTCTAAATATTACACTTTAGAGTTACAAGACCAGGAAAGCTTCTGGTGGACCATCCTGTATATGTATTATTGGGTTATATTCGTTTCGTTTTGCAATCGATCTCTTCAAATAATAATTTTTCACATAATTCACGATTATTTACTATTTTTTTTCTACATTCAATTAATTATTACCTACTATTTTATTAAATTAATTGCATAACTGGTTGTTGTTTTTTTTTCTTCAATTTATCTATTTATCTTCATTTGATAATTTTCCTTAGAAATTCTTACTTTTGTTTTGCTCAAAATCATTACTACAATTACATCATTTACTTTTAATAAAAATAATTGTCATCGAATATTACTTTGTTATTGTTGTTGTTCGTTGTTCGTTGATTACTGATTATTATTTGGATCAAATCCTGCCAAGCTTTAATTATATCGAATTTATTATATAAACTTTCACTTTATTGCAATTTTCTTCTATTATTATCATTATTATTATTATTATTATTATCATTGAATCAAATTTTCGAAAATCTACTCGAAATAATTACATTTCATTCTTTTGTTATTACCCCATTTAATTATCTTAAAAATAATTTAAATTTTGCGCTCTATTATTATGACAGAAAAAAACAAATTTTCGCTAATTATAGACTTTAATTGTTGGTCGTATTCAATAGAGAGATATTTTATGTTTTTTTTTTGACAAAAAAATAAAAAAGATGTTGCAAGATTTCAAAATTTGCGCCATGTTATGACAAGACAAATGTCAAATAATGAATATAACCTCAATTCTTGTAGAAATAATTGGAAATAATACAAACACAACACACATATAGGTAAAAAAAAAATAAAGAGTAATAAATTGAGTGGGTTTTCTCTCCTCTCCAACTAGCTAACCTTGTACCTTTGAAAGATTATTTCAAAAGAATTTTCCATAATTAACCGGAAAATTAGCTAATCAGACAGTTTATTAATAATAATTTAGAAAAAAACAAAAACAAAACAACAACTTACTAATAAGGCAATATTTGGTAGAATTAAGAGGTCATCTTCTTGTCTACCTTCACTCAATTCTGGTACCCAAACTAATGGATGTCGTGGTACTGATGTTAATGTACCATTATCATTAAAAACAATATTGTCATGCATCAGCATTTCCCTGTAATTGGAATTGAACATAAATAAATAATTTATATGGAAATTAGTGTAATTTAAGTAAAAGTTTTTCTTTACTATTATTAAATTTAAGTACTTATATGTTGTATAGATGAATTTGTTGTGTCATTCTGAAGGTTTATCCACAATACCGGAAAATTAATTATCTATTATCATAAATATTCATTTGTTTATCTTTATCTATATAATCGTTTTATTTTTAGAAAATTTCCTTAATTCTTTACTACCGATATTGGATGGAAAAAAAAAAAAATTGTAATCCTTGATTTTGTTTCGTATGTGAATCATTTATTTTATTTTATTGTCTAGGTTATGGTATAGATCTTAAAACCTATTTATTTTTTTCTAATACATGGTCATAAACTATTCACCACAATAATATTTGAATTTAGATTAATTGTTATTGGTTGGAAATTTGCTAATTTCTAAAATTCTCGATTTTGATTGGTCGATATTGGACAGTTGTCAAATTTTGGCGGATAATTCAAATTTTGTTTGTACTCAATCGTTTTTTTATTATAATTAATAATTAATTATTGATGGAAATGTTAGCATTTCTCTATTGGTTATTGTTTGAAATTCGAGAAAGAAATTTTCGTAATTTCCTAATCTGTTGATCGCCTTGGAATTAATTCCGTTTTCTTGTGCGGTTCATTTATGTTTCCATGTCCTTAAGTTGAAAAGAATTTTTGTAGAAATTTTGAAATTTGCTTTTATATCTGAATTTTAAGTTCTCTTTTGTAACAAAAAAATATTTAAAAATCTAAGAGAATTACCTTTATAATACATATACAATCATTATCAAGTATGTCATGGATTTTATACAGTGCGTTTTAATTATTACTTTTGATTTGAATTAATATCGATAATTTGTTAAATTTGTTGAATATTTCCGGTTATTTTTGTTGAAAATAATAAATAAATAGAAACAAATTGTGAAATTTATTTAATACAATAAGATTTTTGATCTTTGATATTTTCAATTTATGGTAATTCCGTATTAACAACGAGACGAATATTGAATTGCATTCATGTGGTTTTTAGTATTTCATACAAGTGGCACACACTGTATATTAACTAGAGAATTATGATAATCGATTTTCGCTAATAATAATAATAATAATAATAATAATAATAATAATAGTTTACCGATAAACGTAAGGCCCAACTTCTTGTACTTGAAGTTTATCAGCTTTACCACTCAAAAAATCATCTTTATTGGTAACATTCCATAAGAAAACTCTTAAATATAGATCGACTGGTGGACTTTTCCATAATTCGAACACTTCACCGCCTTCACCAAATGTACATTTCTGTAATTGGAGAAAATAGAATAAAATTCGATTAGATAATATAAATTGATTTTCTTCGAAAATCGGGAAACTCACCCATTTGAAAATGTAATCGTAGGGTTGGGCGATTGTTGTGAAAATCCCACCTAATACACCGGCTAATCCGACAATTGCGATAACAAGCGGTGCTAAATTTATGGAAAAATAAGAAAAACAAACAATGAATAAATATATTATTTTTTGTTGTTTTTTTTTGAAATTATCTCGAAAAATGAAAAAAAGCAGAATTGGAACCGGTCTCAAAATAATAATAAGATTGCAATTCATATATTTTTCGTTATTTTTTTGACAATTTTCTTTCGGAAAACACTGAAAAATCGACTTACATCTAGTGAAAGTTTTTTGATTTTTGATAAATTTCGTTGTTGTGGTTGTTGTTGTTTCGCAAATTTGGCCATTTGGTGTTGTTCTAACGGCATTATAATTCCAACGTAATAAACGATTCCACACAGTTGTAAAGTCTTTCATTGTTGTTTTTATTTCAATTAATTTATTTATGGAGAATTCAAAAAAAAAACAAAAACACTTCTAATAAGTCAAAACAAAAACAAAACAAAACATGTACACTTTTAATTTCGAAATAATTTAATAAATACAATAATTCGAAAAACTCCACTAACTTAAGATAGAAAGAAAGAGAATGTTGAACGTACGTATACCGTACGCTTGTTAAATCGGCTTTTATAAAATTCGCGCTTAACTCTTTTATTTATTTTTATATATATATATGTATAGGCTTTTTCGTATATTGTAACACTAATAAAACAAAAAAGTTATTTAACTATATATATACGTATATAGTAGTAGTAGTAACTTAAGTATGTTTCAATATATAAAATAAATAAATAAAATGTTACTTTCACTCTATTCTATCCAATTGAAGAATATCAATTCTTATAAAGTATCAAACTACTTTATAAAATCCCCTACTCTATTGTTATATAGTGGTAGTATTTGTTGTTGTTGTCGATGATGATGATGATGATGATGCTGATGATAATGATTAAGATAATGTCATTCATTTAAATATCCCACCAAAGTTCAAATAATTTTTTTCTTAGATTTTTTTTTTTTTCAGTTAAACAGGTGAATGTTGGGCGTTATTGAATCAATTAAAACAAAACAACAACAAAAATAGAGAGACTTTTTGCGAATAATTTTTTGATTGTTGACTTTTTTTGTTTTTCTCTCATGTCGTGTATTTTCATCGATATAATGACAATGATGATGTAGAAATGATAACAAAAAGACGTCAATTATGTTGAAGAAGACTAATTTGTTGTTGTTTTTCTTTAATTTAGTCTTGTTTTTTTTTTTTTAAATTGCATACTTTAAATGAATACTTATTAAAGGAAATTAATGATGGATTGCATTAATTTTTGTTTTAATTATATACATATAGGTAATATATATATATATATAGATGGAATTTTTACGATAATTAGAAATAACATTTGAAACCTTCAAATTGGGCAATCTATCTTTGAAACAAACAAAAATTAATTAATTAATTAATTAAATAATACTTTACCATATATGGGGCCTTATTATAGTTATACTATATTGCAATTTCATGCTGATTGTTAATTATTTAAAATTGAGTATAATGGTCAAGGTATATTTGCTATTTTTATCGATCTAAATATGGTTTTAATTCAATTAATTGATAAGAATCTCGAAATTCCGACTTTTTTTTTTTTTTTTAATTTATTAATTTCAACCATTGATTGATAATAATAATTTGAGTGTTTCGGTTTTTCCGTATTATCATATAAAAATTAATAATAAATCTTAAAAGAAATTCCAATAGACCTTCGGAAAATTTTTATTGAAGGATCTTTTCAACTATTAATTTTATAAAATGGAAAATTTCCACTATTATCATTAAATTTCCTATTTTATATATAGGAGAGGATGTTTCAATGTTGCTATTTATTTTATTATTATCTAATTTTACAATTTTTCTTAACAATAATCCAAAGAATTGATGAATAAATTGTATAAATTTAGGTTTTACCCAAAAATTTTACCAGTTGATCCATTTCAATTGACCAAGCCGCGAATATTTCCATAAGTATGATGCAAATGTCGAAATTTAATTTTTGGGATTTTATCATGGAAATCCTTTGAAGGACACTGTGAAGCCAACTTTTTCTTTCAAATAGGAACGTAAAATTATTTGTCCAATAAAAATAGCCAATCAATATTAGTGGATATTGAAATTCGATACTTTGAAATCGCCCGATTAGAGAAATTCGAGTGGATTAAGATCAGGACATCGTGCTGGCCAATTGCGAGGTTTATTTACTCATCGATCTGGATTATGGAGTTTTTTTCAGGGAGCTATAAGGCTCGATGAGCTGGAACAGCATCGAAAGAACTGTCTTCTAACGATGAGAGCGATTTTTTATTCAAGAAATTAGTAGTGCTTGAATCTAATTGCCCGTGATTTGTGATGGCCATGGTATTTAAAGAAGAGCTAAGTGTTTGAGCCCTTCATACACCGAATGATACCGCAGTAGCAAACTTAAAAGGGCTCATACACTAAGCTCCGCCCATGCTCTCTCAAATAGGAGTCTTCTATAATTTCTCAAGATAGATAGACCAGAAAAGCCTCGTTATATGTTACAGTCAATAATTCATTGTTCGAATGTAGCCCTAATTTACTCTCATATTATTTATATCTCTTGGATGTAACATGTAATTATATGAAATAAGTTGGAGAGGGCAATTAAAAGGTGGTTTTCTTTTTCCAAGTAAAACAGGTCTCTATTGAATAGAAAAAAGTTGATCCTAAAAAGTCTTTGGAGGATTTCTTGAGCAGTTGCAGTACTTTTGGTCATATTTCGTTTTGTCAGTTAAAATCGATCATCCGGTATATTTTGTAATTTTATGTAGCTTGAGGATTGTTTTGTCAAATTTTAGCGCGAAATTTAAATATTCGTATATTAGCCGGATCTACTTTACTATATATTAATAAATCAATCAATGTATTCGAAATCAAAACCTTGATTATTGGTGATGATGATGATGATCGAGAAAAAATTCCATAATTAAAGAAATTTTTTAATTGTAATTTCCAAAATGAACCAGTGACCAACTTTAGGTATTTCCAAAAGGAGTCGGTCAGATTTATAGACGGCAAGGTCTGCGAATTATTCAAATTTTTTTCTTTAATAATTCTTACAAAGGTGTGGTCTTGTTGGTTGAAACGAGAAAGATTCGCATGATTTTAACGGTTAATATTATTATTATTATTGATTTTATTACTGTTTTTTTTTCTTTCTGAATTAGTTCGTTTCAATTAATTCGCAAAAAAACCAACATTGTAAAAATAATAATTAACATTTTTTTTGTTTTTTGTTTATCCTCTCAAATATGTTAATATTTGTTTAAAGTTCGTAAATCGAGATTTTTGGATTTTCCCATACAAAATCTCTGTATCATCCCAAAAAAAAATCTCAATTATAATCGCATCTTTATTATAATAATAACCTTTTTTTCTCTCTTAAATTGTTGTTATTTTCCGATTTTTATTAATTTCCAAACCACCACTATTTATTTATTTATTTGTTTATTTTCAAAAATAACAAAAAAATAATTGCTGAAAACTGGAAATTTCATGGTCAGGATAATTTGTCCATAGCCTTGATATGTTTATTTTTGATTTTTTTTCCCTTCCTTCATCCGAACTATACCTAAGCCTATTATTAATTATTATTTCCATAATTATAAACAAATAGATTTGTTTATAATTAATAATTATAAATAAATGGTGTTTGTTTGGAATGCGCATGCGTTAACATTAAAAAAAAAATCGCAATGTAGTTAAATGGGTAGGTACCTTAATAATAATATAAAATAGAAATAACAGTATTTTTTTTTTTTGCTTGTTATTTTTATGATATTGACCTTAGATTTTTTAATTAATTCATAGATATATGTGGTTAAATATAATAAATCAATTCGTATTGTATTAATTGATTAATAATATCGATATATTTCATAGAAATTCTCAAAATAATATTCACGTGTCTACTCTACACAAAAATCCAGACGATTTTTAGATCGAGACTAAAGGTTATCATGGTATAGAGATTATTATAAGATGACCTTTTTCGCGTTTTATATTTTATTAAAAAAAAAACAAAAAAAAACAAACAAACAAGGATAGAAACAGTTAAATTTATAATGATTGATTGATTTAAAGCAATACATACACAAACGCACACACATAGAAAAAAACACAAAACACAAATCGATGGTTATAATGTAATGTAATGACAAAAATTGTGTTGTAAATTCCAATAATAAATAATAATAATAATATAATTATTATTATCATCATCAATTTCGAAATTGTAAAATTTTCAAATAGAAATCTATGATGTGTTTCGAATAGAAACATCTTATTATTGTTCCCTTTTATTTTTCTTTTGCTGCTATTATCATCATTATTATTATTATTATATAGTGTTGTTGTTATTTCAGTGTCCCCCCCCCTCTCCGCCCAAATTCAAAATATTAGGATTGCAAAAAATTGACACAATCAAAAAATTTCCTATTAATTTTTACGTCAATTATTTTGGTATTTAGTAGCAGAACAAAACAAAAACAAACACAAAACAAAAGAAAAGAAACAAAACGAAAATTTAATGCTAATAGATAATATTGCAATGTTATTATAATAGTCGAAAGTACAGTATAACATTCATAATGCATGACTTAGTTGTGATAAAAGAGAGATTTGCATTATTAAATACATATAGGATGACTCTTGACGCCAACGCCAACTATAGTACATTCGGAATTGAAAGGATATGGTTTAGACTATCTTATACTTTACTTTAACATTGCCAAAGCCGACAAGTTTGCGAGATATTTATTAAAGCTTTATTGTCCAAATTTCTATTAGTCACGCGATAAACCAGGTGGAAAATCAAGAAAAACAAAATGTTGCCTCCAATTCCGAATGATCTATAACTATAATTAGGATTGTCAGCTAAATCAATCCAGATTGTTTTCGTTTATTAAAAAAGTAGTTTTTGTTATTTTAGTGTTTTGGAATTCTAATAGGTGGCGACAATAAATAATTCCTCCCAATTTAGCAACGTTATATTCTTCTAGAAAAAAATAAACTATACCTAACGCCTCTACCTCCACATAACCGGTTGTTAAAATAACCAGGTGTAGAAATTTATCAATTTATCGAGAGTCCACACAGAACGTTTCTTCAATACTTCACCTATGTCTATCTTACTCGCACTCATGTAAAGGAATGGACTGACAAAGAGTAATTTAAAAAAAAAATACGTCTGTAAAACGGACGTTGAAAAAACGTTCTGGATGGCTCTATGGTTAATCTATTCATATCAATTTCGTTTATAACGAGAATAGTTGGTGTTATTTTAATACTATGGAATTTTGGTACCAATAAATAATTTTTGCTAATTTAGCAACGCTATCCCTTTGGAAAAAAACAAACAATAAGCTTAAATAGTAGTGAGCAGTAACGGAGGTGTAAAGCAAGTGTCTAACTTGCGCTTTCTGTAACACAATAGTGACGAGTAAAATCAAATATTACAATCTCGTACTATCAAACAAGTGAGCGGCACATTCCATTGTTGTGTGAATCGTACAGTGTGACAATAATATATTGGTTGTTTCTTAAGATAGTGGTATTACAGTAGTCCAAAGAAATGGTTGAGTATATTAGAGTTCAAGTTTATGTAGCAACTTTTTATTTTACATAACTGTACCTTATTGGACTAGAATACTCAAATCATTAGGTATATGAAACAAGTTAGGAAGAAATCAGAAAATTTCCAACACCCGTTTTTCAAAAACAACTCAAATTTAATTGCTTTATGTAAACCTGGATTAGAAGTGTAAGAAATAGAGAGTGTGTGACGTTGAATGATTAAGGAACGGATTTATGTCCGTTCCTCAATAAAGTTTTAATTTTCTATCCAATTATTTTCAAATATTGTATTTGAGAAATTTCCAAAATATATTATTTACACTAAAATTAAATGTGCCGCTCGCTTGTCTTATACTATGATGTAGTAAACCTGACACTTCCTGTAGGATGTGAATATTTTTGTTTGACTATAGAATAATCTAATGGAATAACAAACGAGAGTAACTTTCAATCGGCGTCTTGAATCAAGTTGTGCCCATGTTTCCCGCATTATGTAGCCCTTTGATTGCGCGTTATGTAAAAAATTATTTTCGTAAACAAAAACTGCATATATGTTGGTACAGATGAAGAGAAAAAAAAACCTTAATGAATATTCATGTATTTATTATAAATTATTTAATTGATACATCAATGTTTGTTATGAAGAAAATTAGTATTAAAGTCTATTTTTTTTTCCGGATAACTTTAAATGCAACGTAATTGCTACGTAAATATAGCGTTAACGTTATAATACATCATTACGTCAATTCTATTAATTAATTAATTATAACCAGAAATAATTATTTTTAAAAATAAAAAAAATTAAACAATTTTCTATTAATATTTAATTTTATTGATTATATTTTGATTAATTGAGAATAATAATCGTAATGAGAAAATAGAAAATTTCTCAATCTATTCGAATGTATGTTATGGGAATTATTACGAGATCAATTTATAATTATTTTTTTTTTCCAAATATAAAATTGTAGAGGAAAAAACATCTAATTCTAATTATATAACACTAAATTTTGAGTTAGAGACTGAAATTTTCCTATTAATCTAGTTTTTTCGAAAATGGAACGTTATTAGATTATTAGTGTTCATAAAATTTTGCTTCTTTTTTTCTTAATATTAAGATTAAAATTAATTATAGATATTGGAACAGAAAAGAATTGTTCGTGACTTTATCAAACAATTGATAATTGCGTTTATAATAATTAACGTTACTGTACGTCAACTCTATATTTATATATTTTTTGTTTTTCAAAAATTTATTGGAAACCTGTTTTTTCTTATTTAATTATTTTTTTTTTGTAATATTTTATTATAATTCAAGATCAAGAATATGTAAATTCCAACTTTTGAAATAAATAAAAAAAAAAACAACGAGATTGTATAGGAAAATTTTAGACATATATTTATTCACATACATATAAAGAATTTCATGATTATTGATTGTTATCGATTCCTTGATTAATTGAAAACAAAAATATTAGCATTTGTTTTTTTTGTAATATATTTTTTTTTCAATATTAGGTCATTTTTTTGATTTCCATTTTTTTGTTTGGGATCGTTTTCTACATAAATAAATTAAAACGTCGGAAAATTCAATTTGACGCCTATATAAACATTTCAGGCTGGTCAGGTCAGGTCAGGTCAAGTCAGTAGATATTAATTTTGAAGGGATAATTTCGATTCATGTATGGGACTCAATTTACGTACTTTGAATTAGGACGGAATGTACAGGATGCTCTGCAAATTGACTAGTTTTTTGATAAGAATAACCCAGATCCAGACCTGATAGAGAAACTTTGAATGATGAAAGCTGCATTACGATATATCTTTAATGGTTAATACAAAAATGGAGGAAAACGAAGTCATCAAATACTTCTGCCTGAAAGAAAAAAAAAAGATCCACCAAAGACATACACGTTGACTTGATGGAAACATTGGGAACTATGAACTTCTATATTCTATACACTTGCCATGCTGGTGTGAGGAAAACATGAATCGCGAAGGATGACCATCAACATTCTACATTGGATAAAATTTGAAAAAGCTTTGTTTTAGCTGATGCAAGTGTTCAGAGGATCGTCAGTGACTGTTGAACAAAAGGAGAAACGCGTAGACATTTCAGGAGTAAATTTGCACAGATTTTTGACTCAATTTGTGACAATTATAAGGAAAATTACGAGTTTGAAGATGCTGTTTCAACCGTACACAAAGTCGAAGTAGCGATAACTGCCATTCAATAACAGAGGCTTCCGTATAACTTGAACATTCATCCTATTCTCCATATTTAGCTCCCAATGACTTCTATTTCTTTCTTCGGTTTAACGAGCAACTTAGGGACATGAAATTTGAAGATGAAGGAGCTCTTCTCTTGGATTCATATCAGACACAGCTTCTTGCATACGAAATTGCATGGGCTATTGGATTGGACTCAAAATCTGTCCAAAGAAAGTCTTCACAGTGTCAAATTATTGTCATAAAAAAGCACTTTTTGAAATAAAATGAAAATTTCGAGAACTATCGAGATCTTTGTCACAGTTAAAGTTTCTCAGAAATCGTTTCATAGCTCCTACCTCTTTATCTAATCTGGTTATAGGTTTTTCCTGTTAAAACCATCCAGTTTTTGCAGCATCAACCTATAGATCGATTCAGTAACGTTAACGTATCGTCTTTTTTTTTAAGTTTGTTTTCAAATTCAATTTCAATAGAAT
>JAZBGX010001649.1:0-10844 GCA_037414775.1 Zonitis immaculata
AAATATTTAAGAAAATTTACATCAATTATAGGGTAGTTTTCATATATATAATGTATCGTTTGTTTGAATATAGATGAATTTTGAGGAGTTGGGGGGTGGTTTACTGTATATATGATAAGAGGGTGACAAGCATCACAGATCAAAAACGCAAGTGACTCATTTCGATTTGATTTAATTATCTGTAATATTTTTTATGTAATTCGATACTGTCGGTATGTTAGAACAACCCTTAATAAATGAATTTTGAAAAAAAAAACAAGGGTTGTTTTTTTTTAAATGAATTTTGAATTTACCCTTTATCAACGGTGATTTCTCTACCAATAATACCATGATAATAGATTCTTGTCTCGACTTCACCATCTGGTAGTTGATTAACAATAGAAAAATCTCTAATTTCTTCACATTGTAAATAATTTAGATTGACCACAAAAATTATAATAACCACCCTTAATAATAACAGATTATTAGGGTGGTTAATTTTTAATTGCCACCAATTAAATTTATTACACATTGACTGCAACCACTTGATTTTTTGATCAGAAAAAATTTCAATACTAATTAGAATGTAAAATTATTACCGCCGACATGATTCGTTTCAGGATAACATTTCGATTATAAATTAACCGCCCCTCCTCCATCGACTTATTCAAAATTTATAAACACAAAACAATCTATCTTTGTCCCACTTGTGTTTTTTGCTATTTATAGAAATTTGCAAAAAGTTGATTAATAAAAATTGATGATGATTCAAAAAAAAAAAAAAAAAACTGTTGTCATGTGCGCATAATTCGCGAAATTCACGATTTTTTTTGTTTTTTTCTCCCAATCAATTTTCGTTATTATTTATTATCGATAATTAATTTATTGTTGTTATTATAATGGGCGGGGGGGCGGCTGTATTAGAAACGTCTTGATCTGGGTACGTTTGCTTCGATACTGAATTGACTTGCCACTTATTATTATTATTTGTTGAAACTAACAGCAGTCGTAAGTTGTAGCAGCAGCAGCAGCAGCAATAGCAGCAACGAAGAACTAAAAGGCATTCGATATATTATTATGTTATAGATGTGAAAGTTGGAGAGCGCAGCCTATTGGACATTGTCCTTTTATATAGAATGCTCCTTTTAAAAATTGGGGTGGTAGCTCTAGTAGTGGTGGTAGTTGCAACTTCAACTTGTAAAAATAGAAATTTTCTATTATTATTATTATTATTATTATTTTATTGTAGGAAATAAATGGTGTGACTTTTTGCGGTTTTCTTTTTTTTTTTTTGTGTGTTTGTTTGAAGAAATTGCAATTTTTCTTCTTATCAATTTTCTTATCATTGAATGGGAGTGGTGTAGAGATAAGAATTTTTCCGGATTATTATAAATATGTTCAACATTCGATAATTGTTTGTAAGTTTTTTTTTTTGTTTGTATTTTTTTGGAAATTCTGTTGGAAAAAATTGAAAATCGTAATAAAATTTTTGATTCTTTTCCAACTATGCAAAAATTATATGATTTTATTTGAAATTTTTATTGCAGTAGTTCTCAAATTTCCTAATTATATATGAAAACTACTGGAAAATCTATTTTTGCGAAATATTGCCCAGTCAAAAATCAAGATATATATATTGAAAGGATGATAAGGAGATATGGAAAGAGAAAGATAAGGGTAGAGGAGAAAGAGAGGAGTCGATATAGTATGAGCGAGAGTTGGGGGAGGGGAGATGGAAAGTGAGAGGGAGCAAGTTGGGTGAGAGAAATGAGGTGGAAGGGAGGAATGGTGGGAGAGAGTTACGGTGAATGAGAGGAAAATAGTATATGAGAGAGAGAGGCAAGGTGGTGATATTGAGAGGGAGATAAAGAGGATATAGGCAGAGAGAGATAAAGTGCAAAATATATAGAACGAGAGCAAAATGAGTGGGAGTAATGAGATAGGCCGAGCGAGAAGTGTAGGGCAATATACAGAGAGATATGGATAGAGGAAGAACGATAGGTATATTGGTTGAGAGAGAGAAAAAAAGATGGTTAAGAAATAATAGAGATGGTAGGAGAGGGAGAGAGGGAGAAATATTTGTAGATAGAGAGAGATAGGGCGAGAGAGTGGAGATATGGAGAGTGTTGAATATTGAAAGAGAGTTGGGGAGACAGATTTAGATAGAGAAAGGGACAGAGAAAGAGAGAGTATGGCGGGAAAGAGAAAGAGATGGGATGAGAGAAATATGGTTAGACAGTGAGAGAATTGAATGGATGTATAGACTGAAATAGTTAGATGAGAGGAAAGAGGGGGAGAGAAGATGGACGCCGAACAAGAGAGAGAATGAGATGGCGTGAGAGATGGATGGAAAGAGACAGAGGGCTGGAGAGAAAAAGGATAGAGCAAGAGTTTGGTAGATGTGGAGTGATGCAGGGAGAGAGAGATATAAGGAGAGAAAGAGATAAATAAGGAATGAGAGGAAATTATTGGTTGCGAAAGATTTTTCTATGAAAGTTATATAAACATCACACACATATGTTCAATAAACAACTGAAAAAATTATTATTTCATATATCTCGCATCGGTATAGCACAATTTTTCTAAATAAGAATTCGAAATAAAACAAGAGAAAAAAAATGTGATATTTATATTGAAAATAGACGAGATGCTCTTTCGCACAACTATTTTATAAACAATTTATTAATAAATATTGTAAAGTTATATAAACAATTCACTACCTACTATATTTTTCCTCTAACAATAAGTTTACGTATACAGGATGGTTCACCAGAGGAAATCCTGGTCTTGTAGGAGCTCTGACTCTGGTGGGTGCAAGAAAAAAGAAACGACGATCGACGATCGAAAGTGTGATATTTAGAGAACATTTTGACGTTAGAACGATTTCTCGAGCTCTAGATTTTCGAGTGCTTTCCCCCCCCCTTCAACTAGAACCGGAGTTCCTTCCTATATAAGCTTGTGGTGGACCACTCTGTATATACATATTTTTTTAAACAATTTAAAATTATCGCACACACCAAAAATAATAACAATAAACTTTATAATGTTCATATAAATTCTAAATTTATTATAAGTGATTAACGTTTTTCTTATATGATTGCTTTTTAAAAATAAAATTTTAAACAACTCAAAAAAACAACAACAATATATCGTTGATTATATTAATAGAATCAACATTATAATTCATAAAATTATGATTTGTTTATAATTAAATTAAATGTAAACTATATAGATTGGAGGAGTTGAATAAATAAGACAGAAAAGGGGGTGGAGAAAATAATAACAAATTCTTTATATACATATATATATATATATATATATCGAACACGTAACTGACAAACAAACCCGTTAAATTATATTAAAAAAAAAAATTAAATCATCAATTATTTAGTAACTCAACTATATACGGGGTGAGTTATAAGTCATGGTATTAAATTAAATGGTGGTGGTGGATAATGGTAGCCAATGAGAGAATAGTACGTGTCATTTCTTTCTGTTAGTCTTCAAAGCAGCCAGTTCGCGTGCAATAATTTTTTTCAAAAGATTTCTATTATTTCGAGACACTCTGTATATGCGATTATAACGAGTGTATCACGCTAATTCGCCTCGCAATTGGCGAACGTTATTAGTTCTAAAGTAATCAAATTTGACAGTGCTTACAAAATCGCCGCCAACTGCGAGATGAATCACCGTGATACACTCGTTATATAGTCATATTACAAATGGTTTATGCTCTGGTGCACACTAGATTAATAAAAATTAGAAGAAAAAAAATGAATTTTGATACAGTTCCAACTATTCGCGACTATATGCAGATTAGGAAAATTAAAAGTACTGACCTGTAATTTTCTTACATATAATATAAAAAAAAAACAACTTTTTAATCTTTGAAACTTTTGCACCAGGTCCGGACTATGGCATTTCATTATTCTATTATCATATTCTAAATCTCGGTTTATTCTTTTGTTTTTCGTCTTTTAGATATTCCAAGAAGAATTATGTAATAGCCGTCTAAATGTCAAAAAAATATATGATAAAGTCGAAACAACGTTGGATGACTGGTAATTAGCTTATTAACATTGAGTATAAAAAAATTTCGGGAAAATATCATCAAAATTCATGTTATATAATATTTACAACAACAACAACTACCCTTTGAGTCTATAAAGGCGGAGCTACCGTAATCGGAGCATCCCTTTTTATGTCAGTGCCAACCCTCGATTACACCACCCCACAAGATTTTTAACAGGAATACAGAAAATCTAGACATGTTTCGTTTATATTTTTTCTATTTATTCGATAGAAAAGGGTGGCGCTCAACTTATATTGCAACAAGTGTTTTATTATATAATTACACACATATTTTATTATTAATCGTACGACATCTACAACGTTTTGTTGAACTACTCTAAGTACTACAATGAGCGGGAAATTTGCTTTCATATTAGTTACTCTTTACAATTCTTAGCTATTACTATATAATCAATTAATTTTTTATACAGTGCGACAAATGATTTTCCAGTACATTCCTGCTCAAGTTGAGGAACTATACAATTTCTAGACGAAATTGTTAATTTGGGTTTTACACTATATATATTTTGGTAATTTTGGTGTTTCTTATATAGGCAACATATAATACACATATCGGTTGTCGACTGTTTGTAGATGTCGCTGTTGTGGTGATTGTTTGCTATTGACAGTTAAATGACAAATTTGACATTTGTGTTTTTGGCAATTAATTACATTAATAAAAATCTATAAAAAAGCATCATTTGATAAATAAAATAATGTTAAATTAATAAAAATATTCGGTGGGTATCGTATAAAATAATTAAAACAATATGTTTATAATAGAATTTAATTGATAAACGTTGTAGGTTAGGTATGGAGATGAAATATCTATAATGTGTGCTGCAGCAAATTTGACCGCTTTCACGTATTGGCCAGCAGTAGAGCCCCACGTACCAGAAACAACAGTCCAAACTTATCATCCATCGACAAATTTCTTACCAGACGGTACGAAAAGTAAATTTTTCCGACAGTCTATGTTATTTTTCAATAACATAGCCAAACAGGAATTTTTCGCAACAACAACACAACAACAACAACAACAACCAGGCGTTACAGCATCTATAACAATACCAGATAAACCAACAACAACAACAGCAGCTACATCAGGACAAACAGCTACAGCATTAGCAACAACAACAACAATAACTGAATTAGATTCGAAACATTTTTTAGCACCATTAAGTAGTGTACAATTTACAAATGAACATCATCATAATGTACCGATTATTAAAAAACAAGAAAATATTAAAATGAAGCGTGATAATTCGGAAAAGGCACGTCCATATTTTTGTGAAGAATGTGGCAAAAGTTTTTTATTGAAACATCATTTAACAACACATGCACGTACACATTCTGGTATACGGCCACATATTTGTACACATTGTGGCAAAAGTTTTACACATAAACATTGTTTAAATACACATTTATTATTACATTCGAGTGAACGGCCTTATCAATGTCCTGAATGTAAGAAGAGCTTCACACTCAAACATCATCTAATTACGCACAGCAAAGTATATTTTTCAATCAATCATCATTTGTATTTAATATTTAAAATTCTACTTCTAGGTTCATAGTAGAGAGAAACCGTTTGTTTGTACAGAATGTGGTCAAGCATTTCCGGTTAAACGCCATTTAACTACACACAGTAAATTTCATGCTGGCGAACGACCATTTGTTTGTGAAGATTGCGGCGAGTCATTCGCCCAAAAGGATCATCTCGTTAGTTTTGTTTCTCTTTCTTTCTTTAATTGATTGGTTGATTTTTTTTGTGTGTTTTTTTTATAGGTGATGCATTCACGTTTCCATGGTTCATTGAATTCGTTTGTATGTCCCGATTGCGGTGCAAGTTTTACACGTAAATTCGAATTGGTAAATCATGGACGTTTGCATGGTAAACAACCACATTCCTGTTTAATTTGCAATAAAGAATTCTTTCAAAAACGTACATTAGTTGCACATATGCGTTGTCATACAGGTGATTATCCATATTCATGTTCAAGTTGTGGTGAATCATTTCAAACAAAACATGATTTATCGACACATATAAAACAACGTCATACAACAACATCAACAACAACATCATCAACATCAACAACAACAACAACAAATAATAATCAAGTACAAGTTAAACAAGTCTGTCATGATTGTGGTTGTTTATTTAATACACCAGAAGCATTAGCATTACATGTTAAATTGCATACAGGCGATACATCATTGGTCAATGATTTATGTGTATTAACATCCGGTTTACAAAATGCTAATTTTCCAACACCAACAACAACAACTATTATCAATAGTAACCATCATCATAACAATAATAATCATCATAATAATAATAATAATCACCATCATCATCATCATCATCATCATAAACAAAAAAGTTATATATGTCAGCATTGTTCAAAAGGTTATAGTGCTAAACATGGTTTACAACAACATAATAAAAGACATCCGGATGGTACATGTGCCTTAAGGTCGCATATATGTGGTACATGCAATAAAGGTTTCTTCCAAAAGAACCATTTATTATTACATCAACGTCAACATATGGATCCTAGTGAGAGGGTACAAAAAAATGTCGATTATCAACGACAAAATGATAATAATATCAAACGCGACGATTGTATGGAGAAATAGAACACAAATATTTTTCTATAGAAATTAATAAAGGAATATTTGTGAAGGAAAAAGAGATTTGTGTCTAATGGGAAATAGTGCAAAATCGTGTTAGATTATAAATAATTTTTAAAAAAATATAACACGAATCTCAACAAAAAAATTTCTTTTTTAGATTATATTACTCGAAATAATAATACAGAAAAAAAAAATTTGAAAAATCCAAAAAAAACAAAACGTAAATTGTAGGAAATTGTCTTGTGATGATTGATGGATGGTCCATATTGTCTTGAATCTGTCTGTTGTAATTTTGTCAAAACTATTATAATATATATAGAGAGAGAGTGTGAGAGAGAGAGAGAGAGAGAGAGAGGATAATAATTAGACAAAAGAAGAAGAAAAAGACGATTTCGTGTTTTAATGTAATTTGCTGTGTTTTTCCAATGCTTACATTTTATTTTTATTTTTTCCATTTGGTTTATTTAATGTTATTTATTTAGCTGTATTGTGTAGTTTTTAATAATCAATGGCGTATATATTTAATTGATGAATAATAATAATAATTGTAGAGCTTCCGCACTAGAAATATTAACGCTAAATTCTATTCTACAATAGAATTTAGTTTTATTATGAGACACAGTGTAGATGGATCTCTATTTTTTAAGAACAACAACAACAATAACAAAAAAAAAAAAGTATAGTTGTGCCATTGTTTTAGTTGTAAAATGGCGCAAAATAAATTAGTAATTTAATTAATTAATTAATAATTACGAATTCGTGGTATAATTACAATTAAAAATTTAAGCTATAATAATAATATATAATAGAGTATATCTGTAGCCATTTAGGAATGTATTTAACTTATTGTTTAGGATTTAGATAATCAACTTTATAATTAAAGTAACTGTTAAATTATTCAACAACAATAATAATAATTGAGTTGAGACAGAAGAGGAAAAATCATAATCCATTTTATCTATTATGTATTATTAATTATTTTTCCTTTTGCAATTCGTATAATTGTTGTATGATTAATTTGTTTTGATCAATGATCAACGAAATTGTGTAATTTTTTCGATTGTTGAATTGATTTTCTTTTTTCAATTTCGCAGCAGATGGTGCAGGACAGTATTTTTTTTTTTTGATTTTCTTATGTTTTAATCAATTATCTAACTATACAAATTTTAATTGTTTTAAGTTTAATTCGATTAATTATTATTATTAATGCAATTATTTTAAGTTTATTTCGTTTAATTGAATAAGAATTCATCAATGAAACTCGTAGTGCAAATATAATGTGGCTGAAACAGAAACAAAACAAAAAATTTATTGATTTTTATTTTGTGTATATAGCGGATGCGCCGCTACAATAACAACAAACAAACAAACATCAAAAATTCCTTTGTAATTATTTTTAACGTTCCTTTTATCTAATTAAATATAAATTAATTAATTAAACCATATTTCTATTTAGTTTTGTTTAATTCATTGTTCCACCACTCGTCCTTTGTGATCAATAATAATTATAATAATAGCTAGAAATCGGGCCAACAAATTTCCATAATTCTACAAGCAAATTAGAATTGATTAACGTAATTATTAATTAAGATGTAATTATTTAAATAAATTCTTTTGTTTATATTTGTTGCGCATCTTCATAGGTTAGAAAATTTCGAATTCAACAACTATCCCTCTCCAATTCATTATAAAACCATATAGTTATCTTTATTAAACATAATATACATATGTCGTAGTGGAATTTTCAAATATTTTAGAACAAAGATCGACAATATCGATTTGTATCAGTATCGACTAGGATAGGTATATAGTTTCTGTTGGTATAGTGACAAGTGGTGCCACAACTGTATTAAACGGTTGTTGATTGAAATACATCGGTCAGTATGCGCTTGCTCGTTTTATCAGTTAAATATACATTTATTATATCTATATATAGAGAAATTTCTATATAATAAAACAAAAACAACACGAATTTTGTTTAATGTGTTTGAAAAATTGATAAGAACTAACAACAATTGTTCAATTAAAATTTGTTGTTAATCGATTAAAAAAAAAAAATTATAATAATAAAATCAACAGTGTTGTTTTGATAGATTGTCAAAAATATTCTTTTGTTTTTTTTTTCTGTTTTCTGTTCAACACCTTCTTCTGTTTTGTTGTTGTTGTTATTATTTTTATTGTTTGTTGTTTGTCTTCAAACTATATTTTATTATTATTCGGTATTGTTGTTATTATTGAATATTATTATTATTGTTAAAAGAAATTGAATAATTGGACAATTTGTTATACGCATGATTTCAAAAGTAAGTGAATTTTTCATCAAAAATTAGCATTTTTTTTTAAATTATTATTAAAAAACAAATTTCAATTATTATTAATTTTAGAAACATTTTCTTTGTTTGTTTGTTTGTATGCTTTCATGTGTGTTGGTGTGTGTGTGAGTGTATGTAAAAGTCAGATGTATGTATCTACATATAACGCAATAGGCTGCCATTTTAGCCCTCACATTCAATTGTTCCTTTCATTTATTGTTATCATCAAATAATCATCGAAATAATGATAATAATTCGTTAAATATTTGATGATTTCTGATCGAATTATTCATTAGTTATAACCACCATTTTGATTGAGATTTTCTTTTGTTTCGAATAAATCATTGTGTATGAATTTCGATTATTAATCAATGATTTTCTAATAATAATCATCGATTATTTCCTAAATTAACATACAATCTATCTCTTTCTATTGATGATTTGATATATTTAATTGATTAAGAAAAAAAAATATATATACAAATTTATTATCTATATCAATATAAACTTGGCTTTGTTATGATAGTCAGCTGTTTTATATTGAACGTAACAATCAACGACTTACGTACGTTTTCTTTTATTACTTTACTTTCCCATTCTAACACACATTGATTTGTTATTGTTGTACGTATTGTGAAATTTAAATTTACGGTATAGGAAAAAAATTAAATTACAATAATAATAAATATTTAAATATGCGTTTATTTTTATCGAAAAATCATTCAAATTTTTGTTTGTTACCCAAAAAACAAAATAGAAACGCCATGAGTTTATTGAGATGTTTTTTTGTTTTTTTGTTTTTGATGGGGGGCGGTAGATTGTTGACCCCAAAATTGGGTAGACAGCTTTTTGTTTTCCTTATTATTATTATTAATATTAATATAGCGATAAAGCTTTTGTTTTTTGATAATAGCAATAAGGTAAATATTATTTCAATTTAGGACCATCTGTATTAGCAACGTTTGTTTTAGCTTTTTACAATTAAGTGTGAGAGAGAGAGATAGTCAAATTGATAACAGTTATCAATATTATTGTTTTTATTATTATTGTAAATAAAAATAGAAATAATTTTACGTCTTTAAATTTTATGAAAATTTCCTAGTTTAGTTGTTTTTCTTTTTGTTTCTAATTTTTGTTGTTTTTCATTTTTTTTACCATAAATATATTTTGTTTAGAATCTAATTTTGCCTTGTTGTTGTTGGTAAATAGAATATTGTGGAAGTATTTTTGGAAAATTACCAAATATTTTGTCGGAAAGAAAAGAAAGAAAGAAACCACCAATCAAATTTTCTCAATGTTAATTTTTGTTTTTTTGTTATTCATTTTTTTTTCTCTATCCTAATCTAGTCAAGGTTGCAAAATATTATTATCAATAATAATAATAATAATAATAATCTATATTGGTATTTTTCGAACGAATAGAAACAAATTTTGTAATAATTATTGATTTTTTTCCCCCAATTATTTATATAAAATAAATCAAAACTACTATATAACAATATTGGAATATACGCAATAAGTACAAATTTAAAGGTTATATTTTTATAACCTTAAAAAAAAATTGTTATTATCAGTTTTAAGTTCAATAGAAAACTAATTACGAAAAAAAATTTATTGGATATTTTAATAATTGGAGGAAAAAAATGATAAGATATTTGCTAATAGTAGTAATTCTATTGTTTGTTTTTTTTTATCGTAAACGTAAAACAAAGAAAAATATCAAAAAACAGCCTGAAAACATTCAACTATTAATTTGTAAAAATAATATCTAGATAGTATAATCGCGACTATAGAGATAATAAAACATATATAGACAGTCGTGAAGAGAGAGAGATACCTATAATA